>JALMQS010000030.1:7521821-7719885 GCA_024734495.1 Forficula auricularia | reverse complement strand
AAAATAAAACCGACTTCAGAAAAAATTAGAATGAACTCAAAATCAAATAAAATGCACTAAAAGGTATAAAACTAATTATCTAATTTAGTTACAGCTAAACGACGAATTATTAACATGAATCACTTTTTGAAGTCGGTGCCAACATATACATTTTATGAATCGCACTCGACGGAACTTACTTATTATTACGTTTAGCTGGTACATACGCTCGCTTATATGAATTTGTTTAGCACCGACTTCACAAAGTGATTTCATGTTAAGATTTCATCGTTTAGTTGTAACTAAATTAGATAATTATTTTATACTCTTTAGTGCATTTTATTTGATTTTTGAGTTCTTATTATTTTATTTGTTGCATTTATTTTTGAAGTCGGTTTTTTTTTTTTATAAAAATTATTCATATCAAATACGAATGTGTGCGAAAATTTCAAGCAAATCGGCTCAGTAGTAACAAGTTAAAATTCGATTAAAACATTCTAATAACGCAAACAAATAAACAGACGATGCAAAATTGAATAAAAGCAAACTCCCAGTACGTTTTTACAACCTCTGATAGTTGGTCATCGAAAAGTTTGTTGTGATATTTGTGTAACCTGATGTTCAGGACATTAAAAATGCCACCCGACAGCAATTTCCACTTTAATTCTAAGTTGACCTCCAGTCAAATTTAAAATATTTGCCACTATCGTCAGAAGTACAACTTCATTCCCACCATTTATATTAGACCCATCAGATTCTGATCAGTGGCAGATTTTGAAATGAGGTTGAAATAATGCCAGCGAGCCTGGCAAAAAAATATCAAATAAATAATTTTCTGCATTTGATTTTAATAAGAATTCACAAAAGAGGCAATTATAAATTTTGTCCTCATTATTAAAATCAAATGTCTTTGTCTTTTGTTTTATTTATTTATTTATTTATTTCGGATGTTGATTGGAAGCAATCGCTTGAGGGTTATGATAAATTTGTATTAAATCTTCTTATTTATTTATTTATTCTTTTGTTTAAATAATATTCATGCAAGAAGGATATACATCAAAAGGATATAGCCCTTCCGTCTTTCAGGTACATAATAACCTTCAGGCTTTCGAGATATCCTTCTAGTAGACATATCTTCAACTCAGCCTACAACCCCTCGAAATCTCTTCTTCTTTCCCAGCAGGATACAAGGGTCCAGATCAGAACTACAGAGGTTGTACCTTTTGGTGCAAATTCTTCTTGAATCAATATCAATAAACCAAAAAACTTGAGCACAGGATTCATCACTGTATCATGAGTACAAGAAGGAGGAGATTAAGAAATTTTAGGGGACGAGTTGGAGACAGAGGATTTCGGTCTTAAATGACTCATTGTTTATAGTTCACGGGAAACACGGAAGCAGAAAGCAGTTCCAGTCTATGGGAATTTATAGGAGAGAATGAAACTCACTACTAAACCCATCTTGGGCAAATATTTTTCCCAGTTGATTAGGTCCTCTCTGATAAAGTGTCATCAGTTTTCATTCCTTAGACTTCTTTGTTTCTCTTCGGACTTTCCATATCGTTCGTCTGCCTTTCGTAGAATTGTAATTGATTTATCTAAAGGATAGCCTTCGTTGATTAAACGTTCAACTGAGGAAAAATAAATCAAAGACTATGTGCTGATGGTTGCATCATCAGAGCTTTCAAAAGTGACATACATAAGTTCATTCCAATTTTTTTTCACAAATACAAATATTTTTTTATTCTTGTCATTATATTTATAATGTTTTAATTAATAAGTTGTTGACTGCGAAAAATCTTTTGAATGGAGACAATATATAATTGCAACTAGATAAAAAGACAGTACAATTATAAATTATCTGCAATTTTTCTGTGGTTGTACAGTTTGGACTAAAAAACCAAATTAGGTTTACTATCTCAACTTGTATGCCAAATTTCATTTCTATAGATACATTCTGTTATTTATTTAAAAATTCAATTTTTTCAAATTTTCTTCTATTTTGAAAATTTCAAAAGTTCGTACTAGAAGATTCAGCAATTTTACATTTTGATATAGAAACATTTTAGCACCAGAATGAACTTTCATGACTTTTCTTCTTGATGGCAATCTATTTATTTGTTTTTTTAATGGATTCAGCATCCCTGACACGACATTTCATTTGGATTGAAGCAGTGATTCTCAAGCTTTTCCGATGTGGAACCTTTTTCGTTTGGAAGATAGCATTGATTAGATATGTTGTGATTAAAAGCGTTGTTTATGGGAACATTTTTTTTGACTTTGAAATAGTTATGTTCTTCCTTTGGTGCCATATCAGGTCTCTCTGACCTGGTTTTGACTCCTCTCCACATATACCTGTGCTGATTCATGTGTGTTAGCTGTTTGGAATATACGGGACTACTAGCATGGTTTCATTTGACTGGATTTCAGAGAAGAGTTACTAGGCAATCATACTCTTGGTAGGTGTCGTACTTTCCAAGTATAGTTATATAGGTGAATTAATTATAAGAAACACCTTTTATTAATCTTATATTTTTATTTTTTATTTGTATACTTATACTATTTCTGACTATATTAACAAGTAACTAATCAAAACTTCCTAAGTAAAGCTAAAGAAAAAGCATTTTCGAACACATCAAATTTTCTTCAGGCCATTGCCATCAATGAATGATACTGTTTTTCGTGTTTACCGAAATACTTTATATCCAGGTCTTATTGATGAAAGTTGTAATCTCATATCCGACTCTGCATCCAGCTTATTGCGGTACTTATTTTTTGTTAATAAGTAAGTTGACGAATTCAGACTCGCACAAATAAGTTGTGGCAAATGGTAAAAGAGAATTAAAACTAGCTTTCTTGGTCCAACTGTGGATATTCACCTGTTAAACTAAGCCAAAATTTTGACAAAGGCATCGTTTTGTAAGCTATCTGCAGTGAAGAATCTGAAGATATTCCGATAAAATTTTCATAATCTTGGTGTGTAAAGGAGGATGGCTTTTCACTAACAACAAAAGGATTTTTCATCCAGGAATTATTTTCAAGTTTTTTGAAATTATCATCAATGAAATATTGTTCATTGATTTATTCGAGACATTCCAAGTGATGAACGATTTTGGTATATTATTGACTGGTATTTAGATCTTCTTCAAAAATGTTCTTCATAGCTGGAAAACACTCGAAATCTTTGCGATTCACACAACTAATCCAAAACTTCCTGCTTCCCCTTTTAACGCTAGAATTTTCTCACCTACCGTGAATTTTTTTGCGGAACCCTTGGCGTGGTTTCATGGAATCCCAGGTTTCCGCGGGACACACTTTGAGAAACACTGGGTTAAAAATTTCAAAAGCAAAATGGAAATTTACTTTTATTTTAAGTAACATTTACTTTTTTATTTTATTGTTGATTTATTATTAATCCAGGGCAAGTGAAAGTCATTTGGTGTGCTTTAAACTCGTCACATTATAATTTTTGCAGTCCATCTGAACCGAGATTTTCTGGCTTCGGAGCTACGCTCAATGTTTCTTTTTCGAGGGTAAAAGCCAATACAATATGAATTTAAAATTATACAAAATAAATAAAAAGTTATTTCTGTTGAAGAGCTACTTGAAGGAGACTAACACAAATGTTAACCAACCACGTACATATTTATTATATTACGCCTACTAATACCTTGTTTTAATTAATTATTCAAACTTAGGTTTTTTGCTATTACTGAAGAGATATTTGATTTTCAATTAAAAACGGAACTAGTATAAATAGATTTAAATTCTTATTTTATCTTTCAAATCGTATTTTGGAATGTTTAATTTTAAATATTTTATTTTTAAATATTACCCTATTATTTATTCGCTATTTTAAGTGTCTCAATGTATATAGGAAGGAATTTGAGTGGTTCGTAAGACTATTGGCATGGAATTAGAAAGAGACAGTTCTAATCAAAAAGGAGACTAATCCATTAACAATGGAAGACATTTTAGATAGATACATAGTTTTGTACTTTTAGTTTTAATTTCTACTTTATCCAATGCGAAGCATTGAATTTTAGCACGTGACGGAAAAATTACTCGGCTGTGTTATCGTTTTTCGGTCCACGATTTTTTCCACACCGTTGCACCGACTGAAATGAAATTGAAATCCTACCATTCCTTTAACAAAATGAAGCGCTGATTGGTTTTGGTACATATCGGCCCACAAACATTAGTACTTTTTTAGTTTTTTCTAAATATCTTGAAAATGAGTTAACCAATTTTGATGAAATTTAAAATCCTAATTAAGTACCTTGGGGACCACAAAAAAGGTTAAAATAGGTTTTTAGTAAAATTATATTTTAAAGTACTTTACTCTGGAGAAAGATAGTACATTTTTTTAATTCTTTATTTTAAATTCATTAAAATTTATTCATTTGATCGGTTTATTATAGCTCATTTAATTAACTTTGCTTAAGTAAGAATGAATAGGCTTTTCTCTGTGAAATGCTAAAAATTTGGGAGGAAATTTTATAAGTAACAATAGCAACTGCGTTGTTTTCTTATCCGTTACCTTTGCTGAAGACATAGAGGAATCGACTTAAAATCAAAAATAGCGATTGATTCCGATCTAATACTTTAAACAAAAACTTTTCAACTAATAATTGAGGAGTAACAATTCTACATTGGATTTTTGACGTTTCAGTTATTATTGGTAACCATTTCTGAAGACATGGAGGAATCGAGTTAAAATCAGAAATAGCGATCGATTCTCATCTAATACTTGAGGAATAACAATTATACATTGGGTTTTTGACGTTTCGATTATTATTGGCCACCATTGCTGAAGACATGGAGGAATCGGTTTAAAATAAAAAATAAAAATCGATTCTTATCTAATACTAAAGGAATAACCTTATTGCATTCCATTTTTGATGTTGTGACTATTAATGGCAACATCTGCTGAAAATGTTGAAGAATCGACTTAAAATCAAAAAAACTAAATTCTTTTTTGTTAAACAACTCAAGCAGGAGTGGTCCTTGCGGGGGGTTGGGGATAGGGTCGGTGGGATTGGGGGGCGTGGGTCAAGGGGTGGGGGGGACCTTGGCCAGCAAGGAAAGCGACAGGCGACAACTATTCTATGTATATAGAAAAGGTTGTGGAAAACTTATATTTTAAATAGAGTCAGCATTTACAAAATAAATGAGTCATATATTGAAGGTTACAAAATTTGTATTGAAATAATAAAATTTTATTCTAATTTATTCTATGATGATGTCACGCAGGTCTAAAATCCCAAGGGTGAATACTACTAGTCTAAATTGAAAGATCTAATAAAAAGCAGACCGAAATGTCTAAAAAATTATTATCTAAACGCTGGCTTGTTCGACCTTTTCTTTGATAAGTTTCCAGTGAGGTCATTTCAACAAAATCCTAAAGACAATTAGCAGATATGATTCAACCTTCATGTTCTACTCCAATATAATACTATATTATAGATATAATTTAAATGAAAAAATGTCATTTTCTCTATCTGTGATGTGTGATTTTAATTTAATTAAATAGAAAATTACCCTCATGAAGATAATCAAACCTAAATAGGCCGGTGGTAAATGAAACGAATGGTAAAAAAACAAATTATTACAATTAACGTTTGCTTTCTCAGGTTGTTTGTTATTGATCCTAAAATTGTGTCGCTGCCAATATTTTATCCTCCCAGGGCCACCAAATTCCGGAATTGAACTCGTTAAAATTGAATACAAAATTTACAAACGTTTCTGATTTTTAAATTCTTACCTTAAAACAAAGAGGTATTTTTTGTGCGAAGGGTCATTTACAAATTTTTAGAGGTGCAGAAATACAAATTAGATTGAAAACTCCGAATATAGAATAGTCAAAAGATAGGGGTGTGAATGGTGAGAGTGAGGCGGGGACAAAGTCCCAGTCCCTACAAGTCATAGCCATTAAAGAATTGGAGAATGAACTTTTTTCGCACTAAAAGTAATTCCTAAAACCTTCCATTCTTGATTTAGGTGCCGTCCATAAATTACGTCACACGAATTTCAAGATTTTTAGACCCCCTCCTACATGTGTCACATTCTGTCACATTTTCATTGAGCCCCCCTGTATTGTGACGTCACACTATCACTTTTATACCCTATAATTTAATTATTGTATAAAAATTTTTAATAAAATTAAACTTACTAAATGGATTTTTTGTCTAGATTTATTTTACCAACATTTTCAGGTTGGAATAATAATAACCTGAAATCTAAAAAATATATTTGAAAATTTTTAAAATGTTTTAATTTGTCTTTTGAGACATCACAATTTTCAAGATCCCCGGGCCTCCCTGTCACATTTAGTCCCTAATTTGAGATGTCCTCTCACCCCTTAAGGGGACTGTGTGACGTAATTAATGGACGGTCCCTATATCACGAGTATCCAAATTCAGACCCAGTATTAGAAAAACAATATGTTTGAAAATTATTTTATTCACACAGTTAAGACATTTCTAAATAACATTTGGACCGTTTTATCCCACAGAAGAATTTATCACAATCGTAGAAATAAGTGGGTGAACAACATATGAGCAATTTATTATCGTTAGAAAATTAGTAATTCTAAAAATATTTCACAACATTTATTAATGATTTTTTTTGTGTCTAAGTATATTCCAAATACATTATAAAGTAAAACTTTGATGACACATTGAAATACCATCGATAAACATTTGCATAGTGTTTTTCCAACTATTATGACTCAAAATTAAAAATTGAATTAGCGTTAATTGAGGTGGTAATCTTCTTATAATAGATAAATACTAATCAATATTTTCTTGATCATTTTTATAGCAAATTAAATATTAGAATTTTTCCAAAATGAATTCATTTTTACGAGGTTTGACGTCATTATATTTATTAGGAATTAGTTGACTTGGAATTTTTATTTTTATCTAGTATATGCTTGGAAGATTATCAAATCATCCCCCACTGTAAGTGTGAAATAATGCAAATAAAACGATACTTAAATTGAATTGAAAATTTCTTGCTATTAAATAATTGAAACAAATAGAGGGAAGTTCTTAGTTCTCTAGATATTTTAAAAATCTTGCCTGAATTAGACACACTACTTAATTTAACCATTCAGCTGACCTCTTTTGTATACAGAGCAAACAACTTTATTATAGGAAGATGACAAATAAATATAATCACTAAAACTTACTTAAAATATCTTATAATGATATTTTCGTTATCGTTCTAATTGACCACAACTTAATAATTTCAAACGGTAATATGGGCCAAGTGAGGTAACGTTGGATAAATATTTTAGAATCAAACAGCTTTTTAGGGGGAAAATTAATTGTACTTATCGCTTTTTTGTAAAAAAAAGTTATAATACAAAGAAACTTAGATTAACCTTCGGAGTAGGGACTGGGACCGTGTCGGTTAATCGAATAGACGGATAACAGAAAACGTTAAACAACCTTATTCATTGCATATGAACAAATGATAAAAATGTACTTTTACGAACTGGAAATACAATGTATTTTATTTTACAGAAACAAAAAATATACAATTTACAGTATAGTACATATTATTATATATAGGGTGGGGCAGAGCACTTTGCTTATTTAGAAATTCAATTAAGAATAACGTAACGCAGATATACTATTTAATTCTTTGAAAAGCATCAAGTACAACGTTTCAAATTTTATGTTTACACAGTTCCAAAAATGAAAATTTTATCAGGCAGTTGGCGTCAATTATTCTCAATACACTGCGTAAATCGAAATCGAAAATTTCGTCCAACTCTTTCCAGCATATCGACGGGTTTGTTGGCGACAGCTTGACGAATGTTGTTCTTCAGGTGATCCAGGGTCCTAGGACGATCGTTGTAGACAAGTGATTTTAGAATAGCACCATAAAAATATAGTCGCAGGTGCTAAACCAGACGACCGTGCTGGCCAGAGCAGATCGCGCCTCAAGGAGATGACGAAGTGTATTGAGAATAATGGACCCCATCTGCCTGATATCATCTTTAAAACTGTGTAAACATACAATTTAAACGTTGTACTTGATGCTGTTTCAAAGAATTCAATATAAATCTGCGTTACTTTTTTTCTTAATTGAATTTCTAAATAAGCAAGTACTCTGCCCCACCCTATACATGAACTTATGCTATAGACGTGCTATATTAGTACAATGTACATATTCAATTTTTAAAATAGTCTGTAGGAATTATCATCACAAAAACAAGACTAACAAGAGATACCAAAAAATGTTCCTAAAATCTTTAAAGGATAGAATTGGTTAGATTTTGAGTTTTCGAGCTTAATAATTCCAGTTCTAAATGCATAAAAACATAAAAAATATAACAAATTAAATTTTTAGGAGTGAAAATTATTATTTTTAATGTGATTTTTCGGAGTTAACTCCTTCGTATACAAATTATAAAACAAATTAATGAATATTTAAAACATTTTTATTATTCAAGTTTAAAAGGTTAATGACTAGTTTGGCCAAAATTTAGCTCATCAGATATTTTTTAATTACAAGAGATATTATGATTATTAATATCAAAACAATGCATAGAAAAAACGGGGAAAAACAAGAAACTTGTTGAAAAAAAAACTAAACAGAAAATTATACAGGTATCTACATATTGGTGGATTATTCACGACAAACGACAAATTTTGGCGAAACTAGTCATTTAACCTTTTAAACTTGAATAATAAAAATGTTTTAAATATTCATTAATTTGTTTTATAATTTGTATACGAAGAAGTTAACCCGAAAAAAATCACATAAAAATAATAAAAATAAATCTGCCATACGGTGGGTATTCGTTTGTGATTATTCTTCTTCTTAATGATTAATGAGTCGAAATTTAGCTTATTTATATCTATCTATACTTAATAATAATAAGCTTGCGCAACAACGCCTAATAATATTTCATGACAAATAAAATTTATTAAAATTAGGAAATTTAAATGATTATTTTAAAATCCACTAAATAGTTCATGACAAATAAAATTTATTAAAATTCAGAAATTTAAATTATTAATTTAAATAAGCTGATGTGGCCATCCACTTGACTTTACCATACAACCTGGCCCCTCACTTATATTTAATATTTAATAAAATTATTTATAATCATGTAGGGGAGGGGGGTTAGTTTTTGCATTTTTAGATTACTCTGGGCCCACTGATTATGTATACAAAATTTGGTTGAGTTTGGTAAATGACCAAGGTTTTCATTTTTTGATCCTATCCCCTCCTCATTTTGGGCGGTTAGTTTTTGCATTTTTAGACTTCTAGGGTCCCACTGATTATGTATACAAAATTTGGTTGAGTTGCTCAAATGGCCTAGATTTTTAATTTTTAACCTCCCTCAACCCCCTTAATTTTGGGTCGATATGCACCAAAATCTAATCAGCTCTTAATATCAATGATCCAAAACTACGTGTGAAATTTCGATATTCACACTAGTTTTTGAGCTAGCTCGTCCACAAAAAATTTGGTAACGCACAGACTAACTAACAGACATTTTGACAAAACAATTATTATCTCAAAAGATATAATTTTTTCGATATTCCCTTGTAAGAGATTTCTTATAGAGCGAAATGCCATGGTTTCGCTCAATTTTTTGAATCAAAATATTTTAAGCCGTTTTTGAGATATTTTGAAAAAAATAAGGGAAAAAACACTTTTTCATGCACGATGACAATACTTGACCATACCCTGTATGGTAAAGTAAAAAAGCTACAGAGTCCAAGAAGCGTAGCCCCTGCCCAGAAAGATGCCCACCGAAGGCGGGCTTCACAGATGGTTTATTAATAAATACCATCCCTGTGCTAAATCTCAAACATTTCCGTGAAAAAATCCATAAAAATCCATATAAATTTACGTTCACCTTCCGATTCTTAAAAAGTTTTTAATTTTCCCCCAGTTTTATTTTGTAAAACCACAGCTAGAATCATTTATTAAAATTATTTTCTAACTCTTAAAGACAATTAAAAACTAAACTAAACAAGAAAAACAACTGAAATGAATTCGATTCCGAAGCCCAGGCAAGTGTAAATGTTCTGGAATCTATTTTAATCAGCGCGGGAATTGAGAAGAGAGAAATTGAATCTCCTACAATATCCGATGTAATAATCAATCAGACAATCCGAGAATCTCTCTAAATGTTTCTAAATGTTGAACTTGAGAGTTATTATTTTAATTCTAAAAAAGGACTCGACACCCTCTTCCTATTTCCGCATTTTCCACAATCCCTCTTTCCTTTTCTTTCTCTCTTCTCTTCCATCTTCAATTCTCAAACGGATGCTTTTTGATTTGTTTGCGGTTTGATATTTGCACAAATCCCAATCGGTAAATATTTGACGCATTCAGAAAAAGCAACTTAGCGCGTAAAGGAACTACATTGCATTTCATCGATCGCATTAAATTAATTAACAAATTAAGAAGGATGTTGACATCGAACATGTTTCTTAAAGTCGTAGACATACATTTTTAAAAAATACAATTAAAATAATAGTAAAAAGAAAATGAAATGGTTAATTTTTAATGAAAAATAATCATGATAGTAAAAATTGAAAAAAAAATTAAATACAAAAAATATCTGTCCGTAGAATCCACGCGCGACAAAAGTGAAACCTTTTTTTCTATTTTAATATGTAATAAACACACTAATTTCTCCTAGATATAAGGATGGGAATAAATTCGAAATTACCCCCGGGTGGGGATTAAATTCTGTGGGCCTCCAAGCATTTTGATTGGTTGGGTAGATTTTCAGGTTTGGAGTAATCAATATTGAAGTCACTGCTTATTATAGGTAGAGTCCCCTAGTCATTTTACTTTACCATACAGGGTATGTTCAAGTATTGTAATCGTGCATGAAAAAAGTGAGTTTTTTCCATATTTTTTTTATTTTAATTAAAAAAAAATTAATCGAAACCATGGCATTTCGCTCTACAAAAAAGCCCCTAATAAGTGAACATCAAAAAAATTATATTTTTCAGGATAATAATTGTTTTGTCAAAATGTCTGTTAGTCTGTCTGTGCGTTACCAAATTTTTTGGACAAGCTAGCTCAAAAACTAGTGTGAATATCGAAACCAAATTCACACGTAGTTTTGGTCCAGTGAGCTTAAGAGCTGATTAGATTTTGGTGCATATCGACTCAAAATTAAGGGCGGAGGGGGTTAAAAATTAAAAATCTAGTCCATTTGAGCAAAGTCAACCAAATTTTGTATACATCAGTGGGACCACAGTCGTCTTCAACGTCATTTGATCAGAAAAATCGTGACAAAACTTTAAAAAAATAATAATCATCCACTCGCTATCAGGTTAAACAGAAACTGGAGCGAGCATGTCGTGAACGCGTTGATTGCTTTCTGTTCCCTGGACAGGTGTTTGAACCTAATAGAAACCTGATGAAACCTGTTCGTATCGAGGGGATATTCGGTGCTCTACTGTTTCTATTAGGTACCGAATAGAAACTGAAACACAGTTTCACACTTATCGGAATCCGACCGAAAAAAGAACCGAACCGAATATGTGTGAAAAAGGCCTTGGCCGAACCTCTCGACTCCTTGGCCCATCGTAATCTGTCTCCGCCCTTTATCTTTTTTATAGATACTACGATGTCTATTGTTCTGAAGAGATAAAATCAAAAATACCTCCAAAGGCTTCATTTGCGCGAAATACACGATTTTCTAGGACTCAACACCCCTTCGCACTTAAATTGGATACTAACCGAACGAACGCATTTGCCAACTCGTTTATCCCTATGACATCTAGAGACTGGAACTCTTCCTCCGACCGTCTTCCCAGCAACATATAACCTTCTATCTTTCAAGTCACGCATCCACGAACACCTTCGACTCCGACTCAATCTCTAAATCTCTTCTTATTTCCAAGATGTCCGCCTCCGTGGTGTAATGGTCAAAGTAACTGACTGGCAACCCAGACATTTTTTCTGTAAGTATAGGGTCTGGTAATAAAAATTAAGTGGGAGATAAATTTAACCGAATTTATCGCGCGGAGAATTTACCACTGCTCGAAGCCCCTAAAACCTTAGTAAATTGGATATTGAATTGTATCTAAGTTTCTGAGATTGGCTCGTGATCCCGGCTTCTTTTCCTTCTGCTCTGTTCTTTTCACGATGGAGGGGCCAGCCCATTCAGGCCTTTAAGGGATCCACCTTCTGGTGTATCTCCTTCTCACATCAATATCATTAAAAAATAAAGTAAAAAAAGATACAAGGGTCCATCGCGGACTACAGAGGTTGAACCTTTTCGGTGCAACTTCTTGTATCAGTATCATTATAAAAAAGGTAATCAAAGTGAGTGCCAAAATGTTCAAAATATTTTATAAAAAATTTTGCTAAGAAATACACCTTAAAAATTAATGTTGACTTTCATTAAGGGTATTAGTATGTACTTTTGATTGTAAATTGTTTATTCAAACGCTTAATCAATTAGCAACCCATTTCCATCCCCAAAACTTGATCGAAATTCAAGGTCTCATTTAGATTTCTAAGTAACCTATGCACATAAATTACGTCTTGCCAGGAAATTTCTTGAAATTGGAGTTTTTCATTAAAAAAGTACAAAGTGATGAGGTCGATTTTTTTAGTAGGTAATTTATTTCATTACTTTTTTAGTTATTTCAATATTTTCTTAAAAACGACTCTAACGATTTCAATCAAAATAATTTGAGTGGGCTACAGGTTATATCATCGCTGTTATATCAAAATTTCGTCAAAATTACCCAAACAATTTTATTGAAGAAAAACACTTGTATTTGTTAGCTACATATTTTTCTCAAATTGTTGTATGGTATCAGGTGATAGGAACTCAAGTTACAGATTAAAAACAAAACAAAATATTTAGGGTTAATATAAATGAAATCAGAAGTTTTTCTTAGCTACTGAAAAGTGTTGATTTTTACATAGGACATTTTGATATTACAGCGACGATATGATTTAGAAATAAGCTGACGTGTCCTGATGTGGCCATCCACTTGACTTTGTCATACAACATCTCCCCCTCACTTATATTTAATTTTTAATAAAATTATTTATGATAATGTAGAGGAGGGGGTTAGTTTTTCCATTTTTAGACTCCTGGGGGCAAACTGATTATGTATACAAAATTGGTTGAGTTTGGTACAAGAGCCTATATTTACATTTTTTGACCCCCCCCCCTCCTCCACCATTTTGAGCGGTTAGTTTTTGCATTTTTAGACTTCTGGGATCCCACTGATTATGTATACAAAATTTGGTTGACTTTGTTACAAGGGCCTAGATTTTCATTTTTTGACCCTACACCAAAAACTTCATGTAACAAAGATTGTAATTTGATTGATATTAATTACTAACTTTATCGAGTAAAGGTAACTAGGTATATATAAAAGCTGGTACCCAGCAATGGACATCATTCGTTAACTTTATCTATTTTTTTTTTTTTATTGCATCGGTATTGACTAAATAGCAAAATAGTGACTAATTTAATTTCCTTACAAAGTTTTTATTTTCATTCAAAATGAATGATCAAATCTCGCTTCTTGATAATAATTGTAAACTAAGTGCCAAATGCACCAATGGCCGGCCGGTCAGGCTCCTCATTTCTAATGATGGCTGATCGAGTTAATCAACCCTATTCTCATGTGATTATAACCCTTTTTTTGCTCTGCAGCTCAGAGTCGTCATTAATCTAGCTTCACTTGTGCTAATTAGCATCATTGAATTTGGCCACTCATCGAATCGCCTACTTGCAACCAACATCATTTATACTTAATCATAGACTGCCACTGTATACTTAACCATTTCAATGCATCATTCATATTGATTTTTTTTAGAAAGTACTGTATGATAAAACTAAAACGTTGATCTATCGACAGTTTCTTATAATTTACTTGCTTGTATATGAGAGTTCAAGTTGCTGATAGAAATAGAACTCTTTGCCCGGATTGCTTTTTGGCACTCGGGTTTAGCTCCCGAGAGGGAAGGGGTGAATACATCACTTTTGACTTATACTAAAATTTTCAGTAGATCTCATGATTTTTCAGTACAATTAATTATCCTACAGCACGGCCACTAACTACACTGTTACGCTCTGACGCGATCACAAATTTACGGAAGACCTCGCATAACAATATACTTCTACTATTTAACGGACGTTGAAATTATCCTTAAAATTTATTGTTAAGGTAGTTGTTTCACTGATACAGTTAAAAAGCTCGTAGATGAAGTTGTGAATCGCACTGTTGGTGCACCAATTTTGGTGTTTACTTACAATGTTGCAATTCGTCCAGTCAGTGGGATATGGTATGTAATAGTTTGCTTTCGTTCTTTTCTAAAGGCGGAATGCAGCTATTGTCAGCCTTTCTCTTTTCACCCATTACGGTGCTCTTTACTGAGTGTCGTAGAGGGCTGACACGTTTACTTTGAACAAATTAGAGTGCTAAAAGCAGGCATTATGCCTGAATATTGTGTGCATGGAATAATAGAATAAGACCTCGGTTCTATTTTGTTGGTTTTCTGAACCAGAGGTAATGATTGATAGGAAGATAGGTTTTCTTAGGATTTTTTTGAAATTTAGCCAGATTATTATTTAAATACTTCTACATCGATTGGTGACAAAAGGAAATTTATGAACAATATAGTTCCGGAGATATTAAATTCCAAATATAGAGTTTTTCAGACTCTTATACATTGCACTATATGGGATATCGGAAAGTTTTAAATACATTTTTAATTATAATTAAGAAAATCTTCTTATCATTGTAATAAAAAACTAAACCAACATTAAACAATAACTATTACATTTTTTAAGAAAATTTTAATTCATAGTTACAAACACAGTTTCTGAGATAATAATGAATAAATAATGAAAAATTTACACTAAAAACAAGCTGGCAACAACGCATATATTTAACCTAAAAAGTGGATTAACTTTAGTACTTGTTTTGACGTTTTTTCGCTTCAGCCATTGTCGCAACAGCTTTTAATCGTTTATTAAGAAGCTTTTTGTTTAATAAATCGACCTTTATAATGTATTTTATCTGTCATTTCTATGATAAAAATATTCAAGATCGGACAGTGTTGCCAGATTTGTCAAACAAGTACGGATTGGCTAGTAGTGGTACATAAACAGCAAAAAGTTTTGGGCTTATTAATTATGAATCCTTATTGTCTGTTCTATATACTCTAGCATTAATTTTTTGCTAGTATTGTCGAGAAACAACTACCTTAAAATCATGGATACATCTTCACCCAAGGTTCGATAATAACAGAGTATTCCAAGTAATATACTATTATTCATTATTATAACTAGGTCTAAATGATTTCTTTCTAATTTAAAAAGAAGTAGTTTAGTTAGCGTGACTTTAATATATAGATATAATAAAATTAAACTAATGGAATTGGAATGGAAAAAGGACAGAAAAGAGGAGCACGTTTTTAGTCATTTTAATCTGATTTAAATTAAAATATTTTATTACTCGATACTTTTGGGAGATAGAATTGAATAGTATTTCTAGTATTGAATTCACTCTGGAGATTTCAATTACCATGGGTGGGCAAATTATTAGGGACATTAGAAATTTTCAAGTTTAATTGAATTTAATAAGAAAATAAATGATTTTGAGTCTCGAAGTTATTTTTGTTCATTAAAATACTTTATAAACCACATAATTACTTATTCATATCTATTTAATTTTTTTATAGAAATATTAATATTAAAAATTAAGTAAAATCTTAATATTTTGTAATACGCCCCCTTTGCTGCGATTACGGCTTCCAGCCGTCGGAGAATACTTTTTATGCATAATTTTAGGTTGTTTTGGAGACTGGGGCTGTGATCCCACACTCTGATAAGGGAACTTACCCAAATTACGTGACCCGTTCATGGGGAGGGGGTGGGGGGTCTTCAAAATACCGCGCTTGGTCACAGGGCCGGGTGGGGGCGGGGGCTTAGGTCTTCGTCACGTAGTCAATAACCTCTAGGGAAATCTCGCTCTTTTTCGAGTTATATTCAAATTACTCTTGGCGTCGCGCGACAAGCTCCGTATTAATAAAAAAAAGATGAGCCATATTAATTTTTGTTTAACTTACTGTTTGCAAAAAATGATTTAAAACCATATTTATGAATTACTTTGATTTATTTTCCTAGAAAGACGGACTGGTAAGCGAAATAAGTAGGTTATAATCGAGGGGTGAACCGGAATTGGAATTAGGTGTACACCGTCTTTGGAATTATTTGAAATTACTTTGGAATTCATAAGATAATCTATTGTCATCTACTTGGAAATGAAAGTGAAAGTGGAAGTAGGTGTAGACAATTTTAGGACGCGGTTCACCCCTCGGTTATAATGAAAGGCAGTCCAAATTATTTAAATTTTTTTTATTAAAATTAGATTCAGGAGAACTTTTCTCTCCTTCTTCAGGGTATTGCATAGTTATTGATGGGTCAGTATAACTCGGCTCCCATTTGTCTCTTTTTTTTTTTTTTTTTTTTTTTAAAGGGAGAAGGTTTTTTTCCCCTTCCTGGCTTTTGGTCAGAACCATTTAGCCAATCACATTCTTTGTATTATTTTATAATTTTAAATATTTACACTAGCCCTTAGTACAAATCTCTGAAGAGCCATCACAACTTTTTCACTGCACTCACACAAGGACAAAAGATAATCACTATTTATTGGGAATTTTACACTTTCGTTGATTTCACAGTATAGCATTTGTGTCCACTTTTTGTTTAGCTCACATTCAAGCAGCACATGATTGAGCCCCTCACTGGTAAGTTCACACCTACACAATGGGGACTCCACCACTCCAATTCGATGCAGATGTAACTTCAGTGATG
Organism: Forficula auricularia; assembly: GCA_024734495.1. Lineage (NCBI taxonomy): Eukaryota > Metazoa > Arthropoda > Insecta > Dermaptera > Forficulidae > Forficula > Forficula auricularia. The sequence continues at coordinate 7,703,066 of JALMQS010000030.1, read as the reverse complement.
AGTGTCCAGTCCTCATTCTTGAAATTGATGTAATAGCTTTGCGTGGAATGTTAACTGTTTTAAACCATGGTAATAGGGACACCGTACGTTTAATCTGTCTCTTTTGAAGCGAAGCTTTTATTCGGACGTTCTGGGTGCTCGCCGCCCCGGCCACTCTATCCGAGCTAAGCGTCAGATTTTAAAAGCGTAACACGAGTGGTGCGTGCGCACTGTCCCCCCGCCTCAGTAGGCGTGGTCTGATGTCACACTTTGGTCTCATGTCAGGGCAGCCACTTGTTGGAATATTTCAATATCCGTTGCGATCAGCTGTTTCGTTTAACCTTTCTGCTGATTACAAATAAATCGTGTAAATTGTAGTTTTTATGAGACTAGAATTGTTAACTTCTGCCGTAGAGCCGAATTTTAATTGTGTAGCTCAGTTCCAAAGACAGAATTATAGGTCTGGAGGAGTTGCTATTTTACAACATCAAAACGATAATACAAACTTCATTACACGTAATATGTCTTTACAATTCAGAAGGAACGAACTGAATGAAGTTCATGCAGAATTTTCAGATATTGGAGAGATATGTTCTTCTCATTTAGCAATGCAAGATGGACAAACTCTAGTTCTGATAGCAATTTATATATCTCCTGGACATAGCGTTAAAGATATAATAAATTTCATTGCAAGATCACTAATGATTTATTCAGAATATGGATCAAAATTTACGGGAAGTAATGAACATACTATGCCAATTATTTTAGGTGGAGATTTTAATTGCAATTTTAAGGATGAGAAATCTAAGCCATTGGTTGATTTCCTTACAGACAAATTTAATTTAAAGATGAATAATGATCCAAACTCTGCGACAACTAAAACAGGAACAACTATAGATGCAATATTTACAAGATTCATTGAAAAAATTCAATCAAAAACTTTTCTATCTTATTTTAGTTACCATCATCCAATAGTTACTTTCGTACCATATAACAATGAGAATAGTGGTGTACAAATAACTTAAAGTACTTATGATGAACATACAGATAATAATGCTTTGTGAATTATTCGATAATTTTATGTTTAAACTTTGTACATATAATACATTATATATGAATGCAATAAATTTTATTATGCAAAAATTGCAGGATTCAAATTATTTTCTTATTTGTATTACTTGAAGGATAAAAAAAGTGCCGTCTAGGGACGCCCGAAAGAAGCGAAGCTTTATAATATAAAGCGAAGGAACTAAGCGTTCAAAAAATTAAGACTTGAGAAAAGAAAAGCCTTGAGGGATGAAAAAATAAAGACTTGAGAAAATAAAAAAAAATAAAACTGATAACTTGGGAAAATAAAAAAATGAATACATTAAAAATAAAAGACGCGCCCAAAAACGCAAGGCTACAGCGGAGCTCTCTTCACGATTAGAACAAAAAAAATAGGAGAGCTCCGCTGTAGCCTTGCGTTTTTGGGCGCGTCTTTATTTTTAATGTATTCATTTTTTTTATTTTCCCAAGTTATCAGTTTTATTTTTTTATTTTCTCAAGTCTTTATTTTTTTCATCCCTCAAGGCTTTTCTTTTCTCAAGTCTTAATTTTTTTGAACGCTTAGTTCCTTCGCTTTATATTATAAAGCTTCGCTTCTTTCGGGCGTCCCTAGGCGGCACTTTTTTTTTAGTGATAACAACAATATTACAATACTTTTCACCATTATATCATCAGTTGACTAAGTACCCTTATGATAAAATGGTGAAAGTATTGTATTAATGGTGAAAGTATTGTAATATTAATGGTGAAAGTATTGTAATATTACAATCAGTTGACTAAGTATCCTTATGATATAATGGTGAAAGTATTGTAAAATTGTTGTTATCACGGAAAAGAGAGACAAATGGGAGCCGAGTTATACCCACCCATCAATAACTATTCAATACCCTGAAGAAGAAGAGAAAAGGCCTCTGAAACGTCGGAATTTGAATAAAAATAATTTAAATAATTTGGACTGCATTTCATTATAGCCTACTTATTTATGAATTACTAGGTGAAAACTATTAGGGGGGGGGGGTCTTGGCATAAACTAGGTAAACTGGTGGTCACCGAGGGGGTAAAAAATTGTAATTATTAGGCTTGCGTAATGCTGAATTTGCAGAGCTTGACCTGAATATAAGTATACTTAAGCGAGGAGACTCTGAGGATCGGGGTGGTTGACATACGATCGTAAGGCCTGTCACACACCTTGCCGCCCTCCCATTGTAACTATTCGAAATAAAGCCAATGTTATAAATATATCTTACTTCTATTATTTACCCAGTAACCCTTAACTATAAACCAATCCCAAATATACTATCACATTTTGGCGCCCTCACACAGCATATTTAAACAAATTGTTTTTTTTTTACAAATTTGTTTTTGTTTATCAGTGTAATGATTCCAAATGTAAAACGTCTGCTGGAGATAATTTTTGCGTGTTTTTGTGACTAGGGTGAGTACTATATAATTCTCGATTCCACCCTTTAAAAATTTATTATAAAAATTTAAAACACTCAATAATCTTTTCCAGTTGACGTGCACTGATGAAGAGCAGCGGTGTAGCGCTCGAAACGTTGTAAAATATCGATTACGTCTGCCCAAAATAAAGTATTAAATAGAAGTTGGCTTTTATTTCAACTTTTTTCCCCCATAACTGGCCCCTTAGCCAATTCATTAAAATAAAATAGGGCCACCGAATACGGTTCTTTTTAAAGATAAATAGGTAGCTATTTCTATTAAAGGTTTTATTTTATTTTATATAGCCATGTTTTATTTCTGATTTTCAACTATTTATATTACATTATTTCAACCATTCTGTAAAACGCCGATTGTCTGCTTTCCCAAAAGTAGGGGTAGGATTAAAAAAAAAAGTTGAAACAGTTGTTAATACCCGTGGCAAATGTCAGGGATTTTTAATTAGGATATAATTAATGCCTTTTTTGATCTATTTTTCCAAATGTTTATCACAATCAAATCGCATTTGGCTGCGGGTTTAATTATATATTTAAAATATTCATAGGTGGATCTGATGTGTCTTTATTTTTTATTTATTTATCTTTTTATTGACATATTGAAAAATGTATTTAATTTTATTTCTATCGCCTACAGCAAATAGAAACCTAAGATGTATTTCGAAGATGAAATATTTACATTTGAAAAAAGAATACAAGGACCAATTCTTGCCTTGTTCAGAATATGATTCGTATCTGACTGTTAATTTTTGACCTTCTGAAGATGGGCTGAATATATCCTGAAATATATGTCTTCTTCTTCTAAGTCGTATGCCCATAAATGAGGCGTCGTGATCGGCGTGTAGTAATATGGCCCTGTTCACAGTAAGGCGCCACTTATTTCTGTCACGCCCCCCCGAGACGACGCCGCGCAGCGGACTGCCAGTTAGTTTGGTACCTGGTCGATCCATCTTGATAGAGATTTCTCACGTGGTCTTTTACCCCAGACTTCTATAATGGTCTTCTCTAGCTTATTCTCTCGACGCATTATATGCCCGAAGAATCGGAGGATTCGGAGAGAGATTGTATTATTTGTTCTTGTTCAATAAATAATTCAATAATTAATTATATTACTTATATCACTACATGATTTATGTGGGACTATTGCGTCCCTTTTCCGAGATTTTTTCACTTTAATTTTTTATCAGAATGTTGAGCCGTTTCTACATATTCTATATAGTATTGGTTCTTATTTTAAAAGCAAAGTAAAAGTTCACATTCTGAAAATTACTAGTCCAAATTCATTTCTCAATTAAGTTAAAATTAGTTTCAATTTATGAGTCTGAGTTCTGTTGGATTTTTATAAAAAATATAAGCTGACGTGTTCTAATGTGGCCATCCATTTGACTTTACCATACAACCTGGCCCCTCACTTTTATTTAATATTTAATAAAATTATTTATAATCATGTAGAGTACAAAATTTGGTTGAGTTTGGTACAAGGGCCTATATTTTCATTTTTTGATCCTACACCCCCACCCCTTGTTTTTGCATTTTTAGACTTTTGGGGTCCCACTGATTATGTATACAAAATTTGGTTGAGTTTGCTCAAATGGCCTAGATTTTTAATTGTAACCCCCCTCCACCCCCTTAATTTTGGGTCAATGTGCACCAAAATCTAATCAGCTTTTAATCTCAATGGACCAAAACTACGTGTGAAATTTGGTTTCGATGTTCACACTAGTTTTTGAGCTAGCTCGTCCACAAAAATTTGGTAACGCACTGACTAACAAACTAACTAACAGACATTTTGACAAAACAATTATTATCTCAAAAAATATAATTTTTTCAATGTTCACGTGTTAGGAATTTTTATAGACCGAAATGCCATGGTTTCGCTTCAATTTTTTAATCAAAATAGTTTCAGCCGTTTTTGAAATATTTCGAAAAAAAGAAGGAAAAAAAATACTTTTTTCATGCATGATTACAATAATTGACCATACCCTGTATGGTAAAGTAATAAACTAATTTCTTTATGCTCATCATGATAGAATAAATTAGAGAATAATAACTGAAAAATATTTTTTTGATTTTGTATTTCCTTTTGTTTTAGGTTCCTGTCTCAGCTATGGGCATTCTTGTTGGGGAGGTAAGAATTTTCTTTATAATAGATACTACAATTAATATTATTCATTTAAAAAAAAGTAAAAAATAGGATGTGGCCATCCCACGACTTTACCATACACCTGCCCTCCGCGCTAATGCTACTAAAGAGCTAAACTGTAAAATTTGATCCAAATCCAAGATTTTTTTTATTTGTTAAACCCTAGCCTCCTAATTTTTGCTCCGATCTAAAAAAATCCAATCAGTTCGTAACCTAAATATAAAATTTCGTTTGGATACCTTTGAAGAAAATGTTGAATTTTTTTTGCTGGTTCCTATTAAACGTCAATATGGCTAACCTGTGAATTTCAAAAATTAATTATAAAATAAGTTGTTTTTTTTAGTATTATAATTTCCGTCCATAATTTGTATTAATTTGAAAGTTTATAATAAGGACAAGTTTTTATGTGTGACTTTTTAATTTATCAGCCAACGTTTCGTCGGCTTTGCCGACTTCTTCAGGGCTTCAAATAGTCATGTCACATATTCGTCTAAATTTTCTTGTTATATCCCTTACCATTGAAGACCATCAGTACACAAATTTCAAAAATATTTGCCACATTCATAAAAACAATTTTTCTTTCTTTTCTTTTTATATTAACAATTAAATTAGATATAAAACAAAAATAACATATATAGAATGAGCCAACACTGTTTTTAAAACCAGATGGAATATTTTTTTTTCATTTTGATCCTTACATAAAGAAATCACCAATTTAAATAACAAATAATAAATAAATTTGAGATTTCTTTATGTAAGGATCAAAAGTAAAAAAAAAATAAGATGACGTGTTCTGATGTGGCCATCCACTTGACTTTACCATACAACCTGGCCCCTCACTTATATTTAATTTTTAATAAAATTATTTTTAATCATGTAGGGGAGGGGGGTTAGTTTTTGCATTTTTATACTTCTTGGGTCCCACTGATTATGTATACAAAATTTGGTTGAGTTTGCTCAAATGTCCTAGATTTTTAATTTTTGACCCTACACCCCCCCTCCCTTTGGGCGGTTAGTTTTTGCATTTTTAGACTTCTGGGGGTCCACTGATTATGTATTCAAAATTTGGTTGAGTTTGCTCAAACGGCCTAGATTTTTAATTTTTACCCCCCCCCCCCTATTTTAGGCGATTAGTTTTTCCATTTTTAGACTTCTGTGGTCTCACTGATTATGTATACAAAATTTGGTTGAGTTTGGTCAAATGGCCTAGATTTTTAATTTTTAACCCCCCTTCATCCCCCTTAATTTTGGGTCGATATGCACCAAAATCTAATCAGCTCTTAATCTCAATGGACTAAAACTACGTGTGAAATTTGGTTTCGATATTCACACTAGTTTTTGAGCAAGCTCGTCCACAATATTTGGTAACGCACAGACTAATTAACAGGCAGACTAACAGACATTTTGACAAAATAATTATTATCTCGAAAAATATCATTTTTTCGATGTTCACTTATTAGGGCTTTTTTGTAGAGCGAAATGCCATGGTTTCGCTTAATTTTTTTAATCGAAATAGTTTCAGCCATTTTTGAGATATTTCGAAAAAAGAAGGAAAAAAACCCACTTTTTTCATGCACGATTACAATACTTGACCATACCCCCTGTATGGTAAAGTAAAAAATATTCTATTCAGGTTTTAAAAAACAGTGTTGCCTCATTCTATATATGTTATTTCTGTTTTATATCTAATTTAATTGTTAATATAAAAAGAAAAGAAATAAAAATTGTTTTTGTGAATGTGCCAAATATTTTTTGGAAATTTGTGTTCTGATGGTCTTCAATGGTAACGAAGATAACAAGAAAATTCAGACGAATGTGTGGCATGACAATTTGAAGCCTGAAGAAGTCGGCAAAGTCGACGAAACCTTGGCTGATAAATAAAAAAAGTCACACATAAAAAACTTGTCCTTATTTTCCTGTTATAAACTTTCAAAGTTTTTTTTTAGTTTCCAAAGAATTTTCTTATTCATATTGCTCATTGGAGCAACTAGAATTATTTCTTAATGTGTATCTGGCCTTATCCTCTATTTTACAATCGTCTAAATATCTGCTAAAAAATTCCCTTGTAGAAAACCAATATGTTAGTGATCATCAATTTTTTTCCAATTTTAAAATGAAATGTATAATAATGGAAATAAAATACAAAATAAAGCTTCTCAACCCTGTTGAATCAATTGGAGACTATCGCAAACATGTAATTCTAACCCTTAACCACTTTACTGGGGTACACTCTTTAACAAGAATATTTTCATATAAAGGGGATGAATCTAGAGCGATTTCGATGCACAATACTATTACCACTTTCTCTGGTCTAAAATTTGAACCAAACTTTGGTTGACTAGTGTTATTATTATCCTAAACGTTTCAGAAGAATTTCTCCTTTGTCGAATGAGTTTAATTAAAACTCAAAAAAGAATAAATTAAAAAAAATTGCTTTATGTAATTTATATAAAGCAACACTGATTAATTTATTAATTACATAAAACAACTTTTTTTATTTTATTTTATTTAGTTTTTTTTTTTGAGTTTTTTAGAGACAAAGAGAGAAATTCTCTCTAAACGTTTGGGATTCTATATTAAACATTTGAAGATTGTTTTTTTATAAAAATTTGTATTTATTTACATATAGAAAAAAATTAAATAACATATTTTCGATTAAAATTTAAGTAAAAATTTTTCAAATATATTAAATATAAATTTATTTAGAAACGACGAGAGAAATAATTTTCAGGCGTGATTTTTCCCCGTTTTCAATGGGTTTATGTCTTTCTGTAGTTCTGTTTGCATGTGTATTTAGATTTATATACTATAATATTAGTAAAAAGTACGTTCTAGTGCCAAATCTTTTTATTTCAAACGAAGAATTGATTAAATTTTGCATTTCTAAGTTTATAATTTTTGGATGAAAAATGCTGAAAACAAAATAAGAAAAAAGAATAAGCCGAGGGGTGAACCGTGATTGGAATTAGGTGTACACGTCTTTGGAATTATGTGGAATTATTTTGAAATTCATTAGATGATGACCCTTCATCTATTGTCTTCTACTTGGAAATGAAACTGGAAGTAGGAGTACACGATATTAGGTCGCGGTTCACCCCTTGGAATAATCTAATGTAGCCACTGGCCATCCACATGACTTTACCATACACTTGGCCCATCTCTTATATTATTTAATAAAATAATTTATAATTATTTACCAAGAAAACCATTCCTTAATTTTGGGCTCATTAGCAATTAATATCTCCTTTATTAGACTCTTTTATTAGAAATCAGCTTTCTTCGATTTTTGAACCCCTCTTTTTAGTCACTATCAATTTCACATAGGACTTATATTGAAAGATCTATTTTTTTAAATTCGCCCCCTCCCCCCCAAATTTGGCTCCCGAAAAAATAATAACTCCCTTTTTTTTATTATAGGATCATTTCATAGTACTTATATTTCATTTTTCTTGTTTGTTTGTTTTTTAGTTTGAAAATTTTATAATTTTAATTTTTAACACCCCCCTCCCCCCTTAATTTTTTTTGTTTTATTTCAACAAAAATCTAATCAGCTCTTAATCTCAATGCACCAAAACTACATGTGAAATTTTGTTTTGATAGTCACTTTAGCTTTTGAGTTCACAAAATTTGGTAACGTACCAACCGAGGGGTGAACCGAGACCTAAAATCGTGTACACCTACTTCCACTTCCCCTTTCATTTCCAAGTAGAAGACAATAGATGACAATAGATTATCTAATGAATTCCAAAGTAATTCCAAATAATTCCAAAAACGGTGTACACGTAATTCCAATCGCGGTTCACCCCTCGGTACCAACTAATAGACATTTTAACAAAATAATTACTATCTCGTAAAATATAATTTTTATCGATATTCACTCATTTGGACTTTTTTGTAGTTTTTCATTTTTGTGATATATATTTCTAATAAAAGAAGCAAAAAACACTTTTATCATGCACGATTATAATACTTGTCCATATCCTGTATGCTAAAGTAAAAACGAATTTTTGTAGATATGTATAGAACGGATTTTTAATAAATTATTTAGTATCTATATTATATTAAAAAACGTCTTATTTATGCCAAATTTCAAATTCCTATCTCATAATAATAAAATTACTAACTCACTAAAATTTGCGATAAGTGTAGCAAGTCTTGAAACAATTTTCTTTTTTCTCCGATTTGGCTTTCGCTCTAGGAAGATACACATATAGATAGAGGTCGATTGAGTTGATTGATCAAAAATAATCCCCCAATTTGACCTGAGCAAAGCCAGCTCTTCCTAAATGTATATTGACCATTGATATTCGGGATCGGAATATTTTAGATTTTTCGAAAATTAATCACAACTTTTTTCGCCCTAAATTCCCTTTCATTTGTAGTTTCAGCGAGTAGACTAAGGCCAAAGAAAAGACCGGACGAATAAATATTATGATTGAAAATTATTTCAAATCTGAAATTCAAATGATTATCGGGGGGATGTTTTATTAAGCTTCATCCGTTGGTCAATTGAAATGCATTCAACTTTGACTTTTCGATTTGAGATCAATGAAGAAGAAGAAAAGGACCAGAAGAATGATTGGAGGAGGGTTGCTTAAAAAAGAATCAATTTGAATAGGGATTTCAAAAAAAAAAAAAAAAAAACTATCAGTGAGGCATTCATTATTATTTCAAATAACAAAAAACTAGATGATTAAAATTTTAATTGAAATTAATTGGATATGAGGACTCGTTTTTCACTTGGCTCTCTTGTTATTCTACTTCTTGTACCAATCTCGTTTTCGAGCGTTGGTGGTTTTTATTGGGGATATATCCCTATAATTTTGGGAAATTATTCAGTAGAGAAGCTTTCGCAGTTATTTAAAAATTTACTTTAATTTTTTTTTATTTTAATGAGATCGAATGCAAAAAAGGGCCCACTAAGATTTTTTTAATGCAATCGTATGCAAGAAGGGACGCGCCAAGAACATGCAGACCCTGCGGATCTCTAAAGGCCCTTGTATTACCGAAAAGAACGATAAATTTAATCAAGAGAAGAGTGGAGACCTAGGTGTCTGTGCCCCCGGGTCTTGAAGGTTTGACCGAGGGGTGAACCACGGTTGGAATTAGGTGTACAAGTCTTTGAAATTTTTTGGAATTCATTATGTAGCCCCGACATCTGTTGAACTTTCTACTTGGAAATGAAAGTTGAAGTAGGTGTACACCATATTAGGTCGCGGTACACCCCTCAGTTTAACCTGAATAAGAAGCCAATTTTCCTTGATGCCGATTTCTCCACAGAGAAAACGTGTTCATTCCAAGACAGGTCAGATGTGACTGAGGCGACCAATATGGACAGACTTTTCATACATCTTTAGGGCATTTGAACCAAAAAGGATGTCAGGGAAATTTTTATTTTCCCGCCTAGAAATTAGACAACACTCAGTCGTATTAAGGAGGCTCTTTCGCGACAATCCACACGAAAAGTTTTAGGCTCGTAACCACTCTATAAATATGAACGGAACTAAAATTTTAGGTTATGTTTTTTAACGTGATTGTAACACTCACACTACGAAATCTCTATATGGATACACCAGGATACACACATACTTGCCAGATCGTTTCCAAGCCATTGTGGTTATATTCCCTCCACTAAAAATAATCGCCCAAATATGTTTTTTTTTTTGTTTTTAAACAAAACCACCTGGTTAATAATTTCAATTTTTTTTTTAAGTTACTCCGAATATATTATTCTAACAAATATTAGTTTTTCATCAAGATGGTGAAAGTCCTTCAATGAAAAAAAATAAAATAATGATCATATTCCCACCCTTTCCCTATCTACCCTATGTAAAAAATGTCATTTTTAATTGCAATTATTTCATGTTTGGTGTAGTAAATCGTCTTCAAATTTTAACAGTATGTGTATTATGCTTTTAATGACTTATATTCTAAAGTTTCAAAGACTTCTTGAATTTTTGCATTTTGTGAAAGAATTACCTTAATAGCCAATTTTGAGAGCCCCATTTTTCTAAAGTGTATAGATCGAGAGTGATTGAAGAAACAATATTAGGAATTAGGGAGGGCCGTGCAGAGTACCACCGTCGCGTCGGCGTATCATTGAGTGGGATTTGAAGTTTGGTTATTTAGGTCGTTACCCTTTTTACAAAAACTAATATTGGAATTAACATAAAAAGCTTCTTGGAAGAGATCTGGAGCAATTTGTTTTTAACATTTTGTTTAGAATTCATTCATTATTACAGGTTCCAATCTTAAATTTATAGTGCATATTTTTTGAAATTATGATGTGTGCGAAATAAAAAATTCAGACCACAGGAGGGACTCTTTGTATATATTTCAGATTTTTTCGAGGGTGTCAAAGTTAAATTTGTTCTCTTTATATTAAAACAAATACCGTATTTCGTCTCTCTAAATACTCTTGTATTAGAATCGATAGAAAATATCTTGGGAATTAATAGTTTATTTTTCTATGAAAAACAAAAATTCAGACCACCTTTGTATACATTTCAGATTTTTTCGAGGGTCTCAAAGTTATATTTTTTCAGTTTATGTATATCTAATCGTAAGTAAGAGATAAAAATGAATAATAAATATATTTTTAGCTTCTCACTTTGTTTTTTGTCTAGTTAGGCCAAATGTCTTGCTTAAATTAATTATGAAGATTCGTGGCGGACCTGTGAAAAGGCCGCGACGCATAGTTTGGAAATCTCTGGATTAATCCACAAGGTCTTCTACATACTCCTATATAAAGACACTGAAGAATATCCAATGAATATAAGAAGTAAATACCTATAGATCTAGAGAGGGCCGGAATCTTTAATAGAAAAATAAACTTATATTTCTCAAGATATTTTTAACCGACTTCAAAAAAGGAGGAGGTTCTCTATTCGACTGATTTTTTTTTTTTTTTTTTTTTTTTTGTGCCTATGTTACCTCATATCTCCGCCAATTGTCAACCGATTTTGAAAATTTCTTTGCATTGGGTCCAGTCTAGCTTCCGATTCGTCCCATATTTTTTTCGTTTTTTTTTCATAGGTATTAGACCTTTTTTTATTAGGTTTGTTTAGACCTAACCTCTTTGTTTATGAACCGATTTCGATGGTTCTTTTTTTATCCGAAGGGGGTGTCTTAGGGATGGTGTCATATTAATTTGGTCAAGTTCTGATGATATGATCACTATTAATAACATCACTAAAAGAGAAAAATAAAAATAATTTTTAAGAAAAAATAAAAACCGACTTCAAAAATTAAATGCAACAAATAAAATACACTAAAAGGTATAAAATAATTATTATCTTATTTAGTTACAACTAAACGACGAAATATTAACATAAAATTACTTTTTGAAGTTGGTGCCAAACATATACCTTTATGAATCGCACTCGACGGATCTTACTTAGTACGTTTGGCGGGTACGCTCGCTTATAGGTATAGTTTGTTTGGTACCGACTTCAAAAAGTAATTTCATGTTAATATTTCGTCGTTTAGTTGTAACTAAATAAGATAATAATTATTCTATACCTTTTAGTGTATTTTATTTGTTGCATTTAACTTTTTGAAGTCGGTTTTTATTTTTTCTTAAAAAATTATTTTTTTACTGATTTTAATTCAAAAGTATTTAGAGAGACCAAATAGGGTATTTGTTTTGATATATATGTGCTTTTAATTTTTAACAATGCTACTACTGTAAATAAAAGAGAGAGAAATGTAAATTACCATTACACATGTACAAAATTTTGTCAATTACTCAAATCTGTTGTAAGAGGTGCCCTCTCCTGTGCCGCTAAAATAAATAATATATAATAGGGCGACATGAAAAAATTTTTAATTGAAAAAAGGCACAGCAATTCGGAAAAATTTGGCAACCCCTGGATTAATTTATTTACTTGGAGCCTGCTGATATGCCCATAAATATCGATATGAATCTACTCCTCGCGGTAAGACACGGGCAGTGCTTTGCGAATCAACATATTCAGAAGGTAGCTAAACGATTCATATTTAATTAGAGAAACTTTAAATTCAATAGTGAATTGGGGTAGTGATGAGCCGTGGGCTCCCTATACTATCACATTAGAGTAGAAAATAGAGTGAGTGATATGCCCATAAAATCTCAGGCTTTTTTCGGAATAAATCTATATTATATATAATTAAGGTTATGTCTGTACATTGGTCCAAATCACGCCAAATTTTCGTTGCACACGTTTCAAGCAAAGTTATGAATGAAAACACCCTCAACAAAATCCTGTATGTCTGTCTGTTTGTATGTTTCCTTGAGTTCTGCGAAAAGTTGGTCACGATTCACGCGAAAATGACTAAAGGGGTTATTATGAAATTTCATATTTGCATCACATGTCTTCTAACTTACGTTCCTTGCTATATAACGATTTAAATTTTGACCCAAAAAGGGGTTTGGGGGCGCACGAATGGAAGTTATCAAATAACTCTGAAAGTCAGTAACTCTACAAAAGCAAATTTTTCTAATGAGCAAAAGTTGTTGAGGGATGTGATTTCTCACAACTTTTGTATAAAAAAATTCCACTCCAAAAATGGGGGAGGGTGAAAAATGTAAATTCTTGCCCTTGGAGCGAACTCGGCCAAATTTTGTATACATAAACTGTGGTCTTCTAGCTTGAAATGCAAAAACTAACCACCCAAAAAGAGGGGGATGGTGAATAAATGTAAATTCTTGCTATTGGAGCAAACTCAACCAAATTCTGTACACATAATCTGTGGACCACTAGAAGGTTAGAAATGCAAAAACTGGGTGCTGGGTGGGTGGGGTGAAGGAACCAAACATGGAAGAAACCACCTCTAGTTCAGTCGACTGGCAAGTAGTAAAAAAACGAAAATTCAACGAAAATCCAACCAGATACCCTACGTTCAAACCACCTGAAATCACACTTACAAATCAATATGCTCCTCTTTCACAGACACCTGAATCAAACACAAATTCCACTCCCGAAAAGCCCACAAATCACATTAAGGTCCTGAAACCTCCACCTATATTCATCTACAATGTTTCTAATTTTGCTAAAATGACAGAAAGCATTTTACAAATAATAAACAAAAATGAATTTATTTGCAAAGCCATGGCAAATACAAACATAAAAATCAACGTCACAACAAGTGAAGCTTATAGAAATCTCACTAAATATCTCATTGAAAAAAACATATCTCATCACACTTATCAGTTAAAAGAGGACCGAGCTTTTAGAGTGGTAATCCGACATTTACACCACTCGGTGAATATCGAAGACATCAAAAGCGAATTAGCCGAGAAAGGTTTTGACGTCAGAAACATGACAAATGTAAAGCACTGGCAAACAAAAGAGCCTCTACCATTATTCTTTGTCGATCTTGAGCCCAATGATGACAATAAACTAATATACAATATCAGCTACCTGCAAAACACGAAAATATCTATTGAGCCCCCAAGAAAAAACAAAGAAATCCCCCAATGCACAAGATGTCAATCCTTCAACCATACAAGATCCTACTGTTTCAAACCATCTAAATGCGTAAGATGTGGATCAGACCATGAATCTTCCACATGTACCAAACCGAGAAGCACTCCAGCCGTCTGTGCAAATTGCCAAGGAAACCACCCTGCAAATTATAAAGGATGCTCCACCTACAAGGACCTTCAAAAAATGAGAGGTAAACCTTATCAAAAACTAGACCTATCAAAACATAATGGAAACATTAGCCAACCAACTCAAAATATAAATACTCCAGCCCCACCTCTCCCTCCTTTTCCTCCGCAACACTTTCAACAAGAAAGGAATAATACATACGCCCACGTAGTTCGAAATGAAAACAACAACTGCCAACAAAACGATATAAACCTACAATTGACATCACTAATAAGTGAATTTAAAGTTATGTTCAATCAACTACTTAATCAAAACAGCATGATTCTAAATCTGCTAACGAGCCTGATTAATACAAATAAAAATGAATAATCCTTGCAAAATTGCTCTTTGGAACGCCAACGGCCTAGTTCAACGACGCCTTGAAATTGAAATCTTTTTAATCAATGAAAAAATTGATATACTATTAGTGTCAGAAACACATTTTACAAATAAAAATTACTTCAAGATACAAGGTTATAAATGCTACTTTACTACTCACCCAGACGGTACAGCTCATGCAGGTACAGCTATAATTATAAAAGAATCCCTACAGCACCACGAGCTCGATAAATATGAAAAAAGCCATCTTCAAGCAACTTCTGTACATGTTACTAATAAAAATGGCTCAGGAATTACAGTAAGTGCTGTCTACTGCCCTCCGAGACATAACATCACAGAAGAGGAATTCTCCACATTTTTTGAAAGTCTCGGCCCAAAATTTATAGCAGGTGGGGACTATAACAGTAAACATATACATTTTGGATGCCGGGTTACAACACCGAAAGGAAGAAGTCTATATAAGACTATAATATCAAAAGGCTATAGCACTCTATCTACTTGTAAACCAACTTACTGGCCCTCTGACCCAAATAGACAACCTGATCTATTGGACTTTTTTATAACAAACGGGATAACAAATTCATACACAGATATTGAAGAACGCATCGATCTAAGCTCAGATCACATACCTATAATAGCCACAATTAGCTCCACACTTATCAAAAATCAAACTACACCCGCCCTTACAAACAAAAAGACAAACTGGTCGTTATTCAAAAACCTTATAGAAAACAATTTAATATTAAATATTCCTCTTAAATCAGAACAAGATATAGAAAAAGCAATTGAGTTTTTTAACATAACCATACAGGAATCAGCCTGGAACTCAACACCTGAAACAAAATCAAATAAAAATCAAATAAACTATACAGTTGAAATAAGAAAAAAGCTGCAAGAAAAACGGAGACTCCGTAAGATTTGGCAATCAACTCGATACCCAGCAGATAAATCCACTTTTAACAGAGCTTCAAAGGAATTAAAAAATATTATCATCAAAAACAAAAATGAAACTCTCCAAGATTATCTGTCAAAGTTAACACCGCAGGGAAACAACGAAAATTCTCTGTGGAACTCAACCAAATATCTAAAAAGACCCAAATCATTTATTCCTCCACTAAAAACTCACCTAAATTCCTGGGCCAGAACAAATCAAGAAAAGGCCGAAATGTTTTCACAATACCTGGAAGATACATTCAATCCTTTTCCTCAAACCTGTCCAAATTCTGAAAATCTTGAAATTGAAGAATTTTTATCATCCCCAACACAACTATCTCCACAAATTCGACCGTTTACAGTAAAAGAAATAGAGAAACTCCTAGAAAATGAGCCAAATAAAAGAAAATCACCCGGATATGATCAGATTACGATAGAATTGCTTAAAAGACTGCCCAAAAAGGGAATTTCTTTTATAACAAAAATATTCAACGCGATATTAAAAACCCGTTACTTTCCTGTGCAATGGAAATTCGCACATATAATCATGATCCTAAAGCCAGGGAAAAAGGATTCTGAAGTCACTTCATATCGACCGATTAGCCTGCTCCCACAAACCTCAAAATTATTTGAAAAACTTATTCAAATCCGACTAAAGACCGACGTCGAAATGGACGAAATAATTCCACACCATCAATTCGGATTCCGACAACAACACTCGACATCTGAACAGATTCATCGAATAGTCAACATCATCCAGACAACATTAGAAGAAAAGAAGATCTGTTCTGGTATGTTTCTGGATATTAAACAGGCATTCGACAAAGTGTGGCATGAAGGACTCCTTTATAAAATTAAAAAACTCTTCCCGGATCAATACTATTGGATTTTCAAGTCATATTTGCAAGATAGATATTTTCAAGTTAAAATAAAAAATGATTTCTCGAGTTACCATCAAATTCATTCAGGAGTTCCTCAAGGAAGCATATTAGGGCCACTACTTTATACAATATACACAGCGGATATCCCAATACTGGATGACACTTTTATTGCGACCTACGCTGATGACACAGCTATACTTGTCACCGGAAATGAGCCAGAAACAGTATCAATCCAGCTCCAAGAACAGCTAAACACACTACAAAATTGGCTACACAAATGGAGAATTCAAGTAAACGAGCTGAAGTCAACCTACATCACCTTCACAAATAAACAAATTATAAGCCCACCTGTTTACTTGAATTCCCAAAATATTCCTTACAACAACAAGGTAAAATATTTAGGCTTGCATTTAGACTCCAGACTCAATTGGACAAATCATATTGATACAAAACGTAAGCAATTAGAACTTAAATACAAAAATATGTATTGGTTAATTGGAAGAAAATCGCAATTGTCATTAAAAAATAAAGTTCTATTGTACAAAACAATATTAAGGCCAATCTGGTCATATGCTTGCCAATTATGGGGTACAGCCAGCGAATCGAATTTGAGCAAAATCCAAAGAGTCCAATCTAAAATTCTTAGGGGTATAACCAACGCCCCTTGGTACATAAGAAATGAGTCCATCCACAAAGACCTTCTTGTTCCCTCGATCAGGAAAGAAATTCACCGCGCATTCATAAAGCATGTAAACAAATTGGAAAATCATACAAACCCATCAGTCATCAATCTTCTCGACAACAGTCAAACGATAAGAAGACTGAAGAAAAATCACATCCTAGACATAGAAGACCGCTACCAACAAAATAATTGGGAAAACAAATACTATTAGGAAGGTCTTCAATGAATGACTTGCCCTATCACGAGTTGTGTAAATGAATTGCGTGAATGAACCGTATGAACGAGAGTGTGTTTGTATTCTTTTATCAATTTTACTTATAGATACATTTTGTAACTGATTGTAAAAAAATGAAAATAAAAAATAAAAAAAAACATTAAATAAAAATACACACACAATTTTTTTTTAGACAAAAATTTGCAATGATTGAAATGAAACTCGTATTGGCGGCTTTATTTACGAAATATCGAGTGAAATCTTTAGACAGTCCTGAAAACGTTGGAGTTGTTTCTGAGCTTACCCTGAAACCGAGTCGCTCGATAAGAACAATACTCATTAACAGAGATGATTGAAAAACTATAATCTTATCATATTAAATGAGTAATTCTTGTATATCTTATCTTATATTATTAAATGAGCAATTATTGTAGATATATATATATATGCAATCGGGTTCTCGAAAACGGCTCTAACGATTTCTCTAAAAATTGGTGTACTTATCAAGTCTCATCAGTTATTAGTCGTGTATAAATTTTAATCATGCCAATGTCAAGGTATAGAATCGGTTTCTCGAAAACAGCTCTAACGATTTCGATGGAATTCACGGGTTAGGAGGATTTTGGTTTGATAATTCGATCTGTCACGGTCTCATCTTCGGCTAAGTTTAATTTAATGGGTTTTTTGTTATTTCAAATAATTATTCACACGTGGTTGTATCGATAAAAATTTGAAATTAATTTTATTCAATTTCTTCTTAATAATTAATTGTTTTTTTAATTTTAAATTTCTCTAATAGTTCAATATAAATATTAATATATATTAAAATTAGGAAATTTAATTAAAGATATTTTTTACAAAATAATTTATTCGAATATCAATTTAATTCTCTTAAAAAATTCGACAATTCTATAAGGATCGTCCCTCCTTCTTCAGGATTTCAAAAGGGCCAACGAAAGAACCTCTGTGTATAATTTCGTATATTATTTTTAAGTACAGTTACATTCAAAACTTTGTGCTCAGTGATAATATGTCTTGATGATGGCCATAGCGGATATAAACGTTGGCAAAAAATAAATTAAAGTTTATTTTATTTTGACTGTGAAAAAAAACCCACATGACTTTACCATACACCTGCCCCATCTCTTATATTTAATATATTTAATAAATAATTTATAAAAATTTACAAAAGAACCCTCTTGTCTCTCTGATTTTCGTACTGATTACCAATTTATCATATCTTCTTTTAAAGAGAATATCAGCTATATAAAGTAAATAACAGCTTTTTTCGATTTTTGTTTAGAAATTTTATTATTTGAAATTATTTTCGAACCTCTTTTTTTATTATAGATCTCTTTTATAGTAAATTTGAGTTTTCTTGGCTTTTACTTTTAAAATTTTATAATTTTAATTTTTAAAACCACCGGTAATTTTTTCAATCAAAAAATTCCGCTATTGTTTCATTCTCTCCTTATCAAATAAGTACAAATAGAAATTTTTAAAGGTGAACTTTCCAAGAATTGATATAGAAATTCAAGAGATGGTCAACTACAAGATTCGAGATGTTATGGATTATTTTTATTATGCCAGAAGGGTTGTTTCACCCCTTCGGGAAATGAAACCGAATGCCAAAAGAGTGCAATCCGGGAACTTGGCTTGACCTCCGAGGTCGACCACATCTGACATATAGCACGCAAAAAAATTTTTTTACTCAAAGAATCAAGCCAAATAAATGCCCGGATTGCACTCTTTTGGCATTTGGGTTCGTTCGCTTCCCGAAGGGGTGAATCAACTCTTCTGACATAATAAAAATAATCCATAACTTCTCAGATCAAGTAGTAGACCATCTCTCTTGAATTTCTATAGGAATTTTTTAAAGTTAATAATATTTTCATTATTGTCATCATATGCTTTAAAAACGGTTAAATAATTAAAAGTGATAAGTAAAAATAGTATGACGTACTATTCTAAGCCGATTAAGATTATCTCGGAAGATAAGCTAAGAATAGCTTGGACTAATTGCTCTCGAGGGGTATATAAGGGGAGAGGAGATAGGAAGAGTATGGAGGGGAAGTGAGGAGGGTGAGATAGGGATAGTAGGATGGGTGGGAGATAGTGAAGGTATATAAGGAGGATAGAGATGGTGATCATGACAGTGTGTCTCAGATAATGGAGTGAAGGTAAATAATGGGGATAGAGATGGTGATAATGACAATGTGTCTCAGGCAGTGTAGAATGAAACATCAACTGGAAATATTACAATATGGCTTCTCCACCTTCATCCACCCTATCAGCTGACTTCACTCCATACTAATAAACAACCCTTCATCGCTTATATTATTTTTAATAGTTGGGTGTAATCTTTTTCTTTTTTTCTAAATTTAATTTGAGTTATTGGTTTGAAAGAATATCGTATTTATATTTTCAGTTTAATAAAATTATTTCACATGGATAGATAATACAATTTCAATTTTGGTTTAAAAAATAACATTCATGAGTAAATAATAAATAATTCACTTTTAAAAATAATCCCCTTCTATTTAAATATTCTCCTCTAAACTTTAATCTAATTATTTTCTGTTTCTGATTTAATGCATACGTCAATAACGAAATTTTCTCTCATCATACTCAGATCTACAAATTTTTTATATTTGTTTCTTAAATACAAATATTTGACAAAATTTTTATACAAAATTTCGAATGTTTAAGACTTTGATTCGAAACAAATTGCAGTATTGGAGACATTATACTGGTATTTGATTCGGAAAAGGTCTTTTAACAATTACTTATCTCAAGTGTAGACGTATTTTGGTACAAATACAATGTCTCCTATTTGTTTCAAAATACGTCTAACCTTGAAATTTTCATTATTTTCGGACTTTCAAATTTCAAATTGTATTTCTGAGTGTTGTATACATTTGAAAATAAAGAAAATATTTAAAATTATCACTCTATTAGTATATTATGTAATTTGAGATCAAAATTATATTAATGATCTCCCTTTAATTATTATTTATTTATCTATCCATGTGGGGCGGTGGTGACAGCTGCCTTCTCGTGGTGCCCCCTGTTCTCGCTAAACAGCTGTCTATGTCTCGTATAAATTATATTATCGAGACATAATCATATATAATTAATTATGTTTACATAATTTTTTACACACACTACACATTCCCATTAATGATAATAATCCATTTTAGAAAACGAAGATAGTATCATATAGGTATAGGTACTATCGCAATTAGAATTTCACTTTTGGTATGGATTTTACAAAAATAAAATACAAAATTCTTGTTTAATTTTTCATAACTAAAATTCATTCAAAATTTATGCGAAATAATATATTATATATGAAATTTGAAATATTTATATTGGACTGAAAATATGAGGAAATTTTCGGACATCATTGTCTCTAAGAATTGGTAGTATAATAATTTAACAAGTAATAAATACAATGGCTAAGTGCTTATTTTTTTCTAAATTAAATGGTTGTTGGGATAGAAATTCGCACAAATTATTATGATAAAAAATTTAGAGATTTCAAATATGATTTCATTCCTAGATTACATGTTGCATTTTTGTAATTAATTTGAGAACGTGAATAAAATATTAATATCTGGGTAACGGGCAGGTGTGTACTTCTTTGTTCTTATAGATAAAGATGTACAGACCTACTTCAGGGGCTTGCATCCCTGCCCACGTGAGCTCATGATTCTTTTATCAAGAGAATCATGTCCTATCCCTAATCCTAACCAACTTCAATCCGTGTTTTCACAAATCCTTATTCCTTCGAAATGTTTCGCGAGTATATTTTTACTTGTTCTGGAGTGTAACGGTACGTAAGTGTGTTCCGTTCCTGTAGGGTCCCATCATTCCAGGTCACAACGCGAGACTTTGGCTGTAAAGGTAAGATATCTTTATAATACTCTATTCTTATAATTATATAAGTAAGAAATACTATAAAAATTGTCAAGTACTTTTTTCGATTATTTCAAAAAAAAAAAATTATATTAATAATATATTAAATATAGTTTTATTGGGAATATTTTTTTAAAAAAATACTTTCAAGTCACCTATATTATTTACTAATAATATTTTTTTCTTTTTCAGGTAAGTGATCATCCAACTAATTCTAATATTTAGATTAAGTATTTGATTTTCTTATTTTCTGGAAAACCAAATATTTTATCTTTTAGGTAATGGGTAGTTATGTTCTTCTTTGTTCTTATAGATTAAGATGTACATATCTACTTCAGGGAGTTGCATCCCTGCCCACGTGAGCTCATGATTCTTTTATCAAGAGAATCATGTTCTATTCCTAATCCTAACCATCTTCAATCTGAGTTTTCACAAATCCAAATTCTTTCGAAATGTTAAGCGAGTATATTTTTACTTGTACGGGGGTGTACGTAAATGTGTTCCGTTCCTGTGGGGTCACATTATTCCAGGTCACAACAAGAGACTTTGGCTGTAAAGGTAAGATATCTTTATAATACTCTATTCTTATAATTATATAAGTAAGAAATACTATAAAATATTTCAAGTACTTTTTTAGATTATTTCAAAAAAAAAAACAACATTATATAAATAATATATTAAATATAGTTTTATTGCGAATATTTTTTTAAAAAATACCTTCAAGTCACTATATTATTTACTAATAATAGTTTATCTTTTTTCAGGTAGGTGCTCGTCCTACTAATACTATTATTTAGATTAAGTATTTGATTTTCTTATTTTCTGGAAAACCAAATACTTTATCTTTGGGTAACGGGTAGGTATTGTTATTCTTTGTTCTTATAGATTAAGATGTACATACCTATTTCAGGGGCTTGCATCCCTGCCCACGTGAGCTCATGATTCTTTTATCAAGAGAAGCATGTCCTATCCCTAATCCTAACCAACTTCAATCCGTGTTTTCACAAATCCTTATTCCTTCGAAATGTTTGCGAGTATATTTTTACTTGTGAGGGAGTGTAAGTGTGTTCCGTTCCTGGGGGGTCACAGTATTCCAAGTCACAGACAAGAGACTTTGGCTGTAAAGGTAAGATATCTTTATAATAATCTATTCTTATAATTATATAAGTAAGAAATACTATAAAATTTTTCAAGTCCTTTTTTTGCTTATTTCAAAAAAAAAAAATTATATAAATAATATATTAAATATAGTTTTATTGCGAATTTTTTTTAAAAAATATTTTCAATACCTATATAATTTACTAATAATATTTTTTTCTTTTTTCAAGTAGGATCTCGTCCTACTAATTCTAATATTTAGATTAAGTATTTGATATTTCTTATTTTCTGGAAAACCAAATTCTTTATCTTTTGGTAATGGG
The DNA here is from genome assembly GCA_024734495.1 of Forficula auricularia. NCBI lineage: Eukaryota > Metazoa > Arthropoda > Insecta > Dermaptera > Forficulidae > Forficula > Forficula auricularia. The sequence goes on along the minus strand of JALMQS010000030.1, from coordinate 7,680,423 downwards.
TAGGTATGTACTTCTTTGTTCTTATAGATTAAGATGTACATACCTACTTCAGGGGCTAGCATCCCTGCCCAGGTGAGCTCATGATTCTTTTATCAAGAGAATCATGTCCTATCCCTAATCCTAACCAACTTCAATCCCTGTTTTCACAAATCCTTATTCCTTCGAAATGTTTCGCGAGTATATTTTTACTTGTGCGCGAGTGTACATAAGTGTGTTCCGTTCCTGTGGGGTCAGAGTATTCCAGGTCCAGACACGAGACTTTGGCTGTAAAGGTAAGATATCTTTATAATACTCTATTGCTATAATTATATAATTTAGAAATACTATAAAATTATTCAAGTACTTTTTTCGATTATTTCAAATAAAATACAATATTAAGTAAATAATATATTAAATATAATTTTGATTGCGAATATTTTATAAAAAATACTTTCAATTCACTATATTATTTTACTAATAATATTGTTTCTTTTTCAGGTAGGTGCTCGTCCTACTAATACTAATATTTAGATTAAGTATTTGATTTTCTTATTTTCTGGAAAACCAAATCCTTTATCTTTGGGTAACGGGTAGGTGTGTACTTCTTTGTTCTTATAGATTAAGATGTACATACCTACTTCAGGGGCTTGCATCCCTGCCCACGTGAGCTCATGATTCTTTTATCAAGAGAATCATGTCCTATCCCTAATCCTAACCAACTTCAATCCGTGTTTTCACAAATCCTTATTCCTTCGAAATGTTTCGCGAGTATATTTTTACTTGTGCGCGAGTGTACGTAAGTGTGTTCCGTTCCTGTGGGGTCACAGTATTCCAGGTCCAGACACGAGACTTTGGCTGTAAAGGTAAGATATCTTTATAATACTCTATTCTTATAATTATATAATTAAGAAATACTATAAAATATTTTCAAGTACTTTTTTCGATTATTTCAAAAAAAAAAAAATACATTATATAATTAATATATTAAATATAGTTTTATTGGGAATATTTTTTTAAAAATACTTTCAAGTCACTATATTATTTACTAATAATATTTTTCTTTTTTCAGGTAGGTGCTCGTCCTAATAATTCTAATATTTAGATTAAGTATTTGATTTTCTTATTTGCTGGAAAACCAAATCCTTTATCTTTGGGTAACGGGTAGGTATGTTCTTCTTTGTTCTTATAGATTAAGATGTACATACCTTCTTCAGGGGCTTGCATCCCTGCCCACGTGAGCTCATGATTCTTTTATCAAGAGAATCATGTCCTATCCCTAATCCTAACCAACTTCAATCCGTGTTTTCACAAATCCTTATTCCTTCGAAATGTTTCGCGAGTATATTTTTACTTGTGCGCGAGTGTACGTAAGTGTGTTCCGTTCCTGTGGGGTCACAGTATTCCAGGTCCAGACACGAGACTTTGGCTGTAAAAGTAAGATATCTTTATAATACTCTATTCTTATAATTATATAATTAAGAAATACTATATAATTTTTCAAGTACTTTTTTCGATTTTTTTTTCAGGTAGGTGTATGTTCTTCTAATACTAACTTTTTGATTAAATAGAAATAAATAAATTAATTAAAATTTATCTAAATGCAAATTTGTAATCTTTTTATTTTTTCTAAATTTAATTTCAGATATTGGTTTGAAACAATAACGCCTTTATATTTTCAGTTTGATAAAATTATATCACATGGATAGATAATACAATTTCAAATTTGGTTAAAAAAATAACATTCATGAGTAAATAATTAATAATTCAATTTTAAAAATAATTTCCTTCTTTTTAAATATTCTCCTCTATACTTTAATCTAATTATTTTCTTTTTCTGATTTAATGCATAATTCAATAACAAAATTTTCTTTCATCATACTTAGATCTACAAATTTTGTATATTTGTGTCTTAAATACAAATATTTGACAAAATTTTTATACAAAATTTCGAATGTTTAAGACTTTGATTCGAAACAAATTGCAGTATTGGAGACATTATACTGTATTTGATTCAGAAAAGGTCTTTTAACAATTACTTATCTCAAGTGTAGACGTATTTTGGTACAAATACAATGTCTCCTATTTGTTCCAAAACACGTCTAGCCTTGAAATTTTCATTATTTTCGACTTTAAAATTTCAAATTGTATTTCTAAGTGTTTTATACATTTGAAAATAAAGGAAATATTTAAAATTTTAAAATTATCACTCTATTAGTATAATATGTAATTTGCGTAAACACTGTCTATGTCTCTGGATAAATTAACTATCGAGAAATAATCATTTATAATAATCTACACATTCACATTAATAATTATAATCAATTTCGAAAATTCAAATATACAATTATAATTTTTCTTTTTTTAGAAAGAGTTAAAGTTCATGGATTTTACAAAAATATAAAAAAATAATTCTTGTTTTATTTTATTAATTAAAATTCACTCAAAATTTATGCAAAAAATTGTTTATTATATAAGAAATTTGAAATATTTATATGAACTGAAATTACATGGGGGGAAACATTTCGACGTCATTGTCTCTAAGAATTAGTATTACAGTTATTTAACAAGTAATAATTACAATGGCTAAGTGCATATTTTTTTCTAAATTAAATGGTTTTTGGGATAAAAAGTCGCACAAATTATTATGAAAAATAATTTAGAGATTCTAAATATGTTTCCATTCCAGTATTACACGGATTCGAATAATATTAAAAGTAATTAATTAAAAATTTAAAAATTTAATAGTCAATTTTGCCGCCGGCCTTTCAGACAACATCCCAAGTACTGTAATTAAAAATTGCCCCCTGAACTTGCTTCCATTTTCTCAAAACTTCTCTTACCCCACCCCCACCCCTATTTTGGGCGGTTAGTTTTTGCACTTTTAGTCTTCTGGGGGCCCACTGATTATGTATACAAAATTTCGTCGTGTTTGATCAAATGACCTAGATTTTTATTTTTTGACCCCACCCTCCCATAATTTTGGCTCCCAGAAAAAAAATATTTTCGTTATTATAGGTTCTTTTTATAGCATATTTCATTTTTCTTTTGTTTATTTAGTTTGAAAATATTATAATTTAAATTTTAACCCCCTCCCCCTTAATTTTGGGGTCGATATGCACCAAATTCTAATCAGCTCTTAATCTCAAAGCACCAAAACTACGTGTAAAATTTGGTTTTCATATTAAGCGCTAGTTTTTGAGCTAGCTCGTCCACAAAAATTTGGTAACGCACAGAGTAACATACTAACATACATTTTGACATAACAAGTATTATCTCAAAAAAAAAAATTTCGATGTTCACTTTTTAGGGCTTTTTTGTAGACCGAAATGCTATGGTTTTGCCCAATTTCTTTTATCAAAATAGTTTCGAGCCGTTTTTGAGATATTTCGAAAAAAAAACCCACTTTTTTCATGCACAATTACAATACTTGACCATACCCTGTATGGTAAAGTAAAAAAAATTACCGAGTATTGCTCGGTGTTCCAGATACTATTAATATATGTTCTAAATTCTTCAATATATTTAATTTTTATTGTTTTTATTGCTATCTTAAAAAAATATGTAACAGGCGAATTGAAGAAAGACTTCTGAAATTAAAATGTCTCTTAATTTCCAAATTTAATTACAATAATTTGGACATCGATTCAACACTCCCTTCTCATGTCCATATTTACAACGATATCTTTTTAACCAACTTCAAAAAGGAGGAGGTTCTCAATTCGAATGAATTTTTTTGTGTATATATTACCTGATATCTTCGCCAATTGTTAACCGATATTGATTATTTTTTTTACATTGGGTTCAGTATAGTTTTCGATTGGTCCCTTTTTTCATTGGTATTGGATCTTTTTTGTTAAGTTTGTTCAGGCATAACTTTTTGTTTATGAACCGATTTTAATGATTCTTTCTGGGTTTGGATCAGTAGCTCCAAGATAGTCAAGATACCTAGCTATTTATTTATTTTTTATTTTATGTATGTTCAGCGAGAGAACATACTTTTTTTAAACGACCCTGAAATGTAAGTACCATATATAAAATTAACTAGTAATTTATTTCTTTGATTTTTATATGTTAATTATTTAATAATTTAATTATAGAGCTAAAGAGAGTGGTTCCCCCCCATTTTATTGCCCATTCCGAACCGCTAGAGAGCTCTGTAACTCGTATACGTTAAAATACATTGGCTTCTCATGGAGCCTTCCACTCTATATTACTCTATGGTCTATGTAAACATTTATTTATGTGAAACCTACCTAGTATTTTATATTTTAAATTTTAAAAAGTTTCTAAAAATTTTCTTTATTTTATTTAGACGAAATCATCACCTTAAAAATTATTTTGTTTATTTTACTTTAAGTATTTTTTCCATAAATAGTATTTTTTTTATTTTATTTTTTTATTTATTGGCTTCTGGAATTATATGATCATTTTAGCCAGTCATCACAGTTATTGATACAATGCGCTTCAAAAAAAAGTGGACCACTTTAAAATATTTTGAACATTTTTAAATGAGGTAGGGATTTAAACTATGGATTGGTCAGCTGTCAGTCCGGACTTAAATCTCATTGAGCATGTATGGGGCATGCTCGGGGAGGCGAGTCCGTGCTAGAGACGATCCAGCAGCTCCGAGACTTCCTTCAAGAAGAGTGGGGAAATTTGGACCATACGGAGGTTGTACGACTAATCACAAGTATGGTTAGGAGGCTGGTGGCTGTGATTTAGACGAGTGGCAGTAATATTCTTTTTTTTATAATTATATTGATGTGAGAAGGAGATACTCCAAAAAGGTGCATCCCCTAAAGGGTTGGCCCCACTATCGTGAAAAGAAGAAGAAAAGGGGATTTTATGGGCTGGATAGTAGTTGAAGGTATTTGTGGGTGTGGGCCTTAAACAGCTGAAAGTTATAAGTTGCGGGGAAGATAGTGGCTTGAAGTGAGTTCCAGTCTCTGGAGGTCATAGGGATAAAAGAGTTGGCGAAAGCGTTGTTTCGGCTTTTTCATTTTTTTTTATTTGTATTTATTTATTTTTTAAGAAAAATCAACAAGATTTCTTCAATATGGTCAAAAACGCATTTTGATCAGCCACTCCTTGATTATGCCCAATGAAGAGGCGAGATAAACCAAACCAAAAGCCACGACATTCAATTCAAAAATGTTGTATTATCTATATGAATATCGATTGATAACGAAAGAGCCTTCTTATTTTATCTCAAATAATCAAATAAATTTCGAATGGAATCAAATCACAGACTGCTACATATAAGTACATACATAAATTCAGTTTAACAAATTGAAATCTCTCATCTTTTAGAAAGTATAAATGAATGTCTGAGAAAAGTACAATGTGGATTCTCTTTTTCGTTTATATTGACACAAAATGTGATCATAATTCAATATATATGATTTTTTTATTAAATAAGTACGTTGAGGAAAATATTGTTACCTTCAAGTATAAAGCAAATCAAATGTATGTTCTCATAGAACTTATTGTTATATAATATAATAGTGCTAAGTTTATTGAAGTGTAACTTCTTATGCGAGTTCAGATTCTCAAACGTTAAATATTTAACGCGAAGGAAGGAATATTAGTATCATGTGAGAGCAAGAAAAAAAACAGGAAGAAAAAGAGCCCCGGGTGAGGATCGAACTCACGGCCTTAAAATTGGGATATTTGCGAGACCTTGGCATTTGAACACATAAGGACAGAATTTTCAAAAAATTAAAATATTGAAAATTTTCCAAAAATTCCAAATTCTGTAAATTTTTCAAAAAAATCAAAAAAAATTCAATATTTAATAACGTCAATATAAATTTATGGTGACTTTAAATTTCGTAAATATAAATTAACTATCTAATGGGGAGTCGGGTTGTCCGAGCTGGCTAAGGCGCTGGGCCCTGTTCAGCATAGTTGATGATGATGTTCAAGCGGGAGGCCAGGGTTCGAGCCTTGCTAGCATATAAAATTTCGACCGGCTAAAACTCGGCTCCCTCACTAACACTACTAACACTTTACTAATGTGTGTTCCCGGTGTTAATAAATAAAAAAAAATTACTACTGTTTGTTATGTGTTAGAAAATAAATATGAAAATGGGTGTGCTTCAATCTCCCTCATTTGCTGCTTCCCCTTCTCTATATTTCCACATATCGCTTAACGACTTCATAAGAAGTTACACTTCCATCGAGCGTCACGATACTAACGGAGTTTTGATATACCTAACTATGCTTAATCAATATTTTACTTTTTTTTTTTTACTTTAATACACCACTTTTTCAGATTCATATTTGTTTACTTTTTGGTAATTACATACCGAATTAAATTTATGTCTTCTATATATATACAGTCGACACTCGATAATTCGAATGTTTCGATAACTCGAACTCTTCAGCTATTAAATCGAAAAAATGCTGTGTTTTTTAATACGCTCGATAACTCGGAATCATTTTCGTAACAAGAGGGGGGGGGGGGGGGGGAGAACGTTCTATAATTCGTACTAGGCCACTTTTCCTCTTTATAATTCGAATTTTTCCTAGCAATGTTTTACTCCTCATTTTCCTCATAATGTTTACCTGATTTCAGCCTAGCTTAAATTCCCAATTCTCTTTAGTTTGTCTCGGTGAGTGTAAGGCAGAAGTACGTCTCCCTTACCGTGTCCCACAAAAAAAAATTATCTCGCAATATATTTTATAAAAATATATAGTAGGGAATTGGACAATAAATAAAAAACAGAGTTTTTATTATTATTAAGACGTTTCTTCGATTTTTTTCAACTTCCTCAGTGGCCCATTTTATCACTCTTTTTCAGAAGACAATTCCACTATGCGACGAAACATCTTTAATCTTTTTTTATTATAACTACAATACATTCTTGGCCTCAATTATTCAACAATCTTGAACCTTTTTTCTCCTTTCAACAATTAAAAAATCTTATAAAATTCTTATAAAAATCCTTTATGTTGTTTTTATTTTTAAACAGCAAACACTTCACTTAAAAATAAAAACAAATAAATGATTTTTATAAGAATTTTGATTTTTTTAATTGTTGAAAGGAGAAAAAAGATTCAAGATTGTTGAATAATTGAGACCAAGAATGTATTGTAGTTATAATAAAATAGATTCAAGATGTTTCGTCGGATAGTGGAATTGATCTTCTGACAAAGAGTGATAAAATAGGCCACCGAGGAAGTCGAAAAATCGAAGAAACTTCTGGCCCATTTAACAAAAACTCTGTTTTTTATTTATGGTCCAATTCCTTACTATTTCTGTTTTAATTAATACTTATTATGGATGCGAGTGGTATTATACCGTTATAATAAAACTCTTGATAATTCGATTTTTTTTCTTTCCTATTGATAATTCAAACTTTGTTGATAATCTCGAAGTCTCGATAATTCGAATTTTTCTTGTAGTCCCTTGGATTTCGAATTATCGAGAGTCGACTCGGATTCTACAAATTAAAAAATTTTCAAAATCGTAGTTTATCAGCTTATTTTGTTTATGGCTGTAATATAAGCTTTTATACTAAATATATTCAAACGCCTCCCAATCAATCACAAGCGAACGGTTCGAATCCCGGCTGATCCATTTGTCTTTAATAAAAATCTTTCTTTGTTCCCCTAATTTAATAAGCTTTTATGTTTTGAAAAAATGATCTGAACTCTGTAAATTTTAAAGGAAATTAAATGACTATCGACCAAGTGTATAAAACATTCGTGTCAATTTAACTTCATCTGATTGTTGATTAGATTCTAAATCTGTAAATATTTTATTATTATTATTATTTGGAAAATTTTTGTCCCTGTTTGACAATTTGTCAATACTTTTTTTTCGAATATTTTGATTAAGGCAAAACATAATTTTTTTTTAAATTTTAATTCATTTAAATAGCAATAGAAATCATTAAAAATGATTATTTTTTATTCTCATCGGCTCCTTTGGTGATCATATTTGAAAATAATTGAGTTTTTTATTTTAATAAGTCTAATAATCAAAATAGATACGTAGGTATATAAATAAATTATGAAATTTTATTATATCCTAATTGTATATCTTCGCCTTAGACGCTTTGAGCTGAACTGAAAAATATATAAAATAATCTGACGTGTTCTGATGTGGCCATCCACTTGACTTTACCATACAACCTGGCCCCTAACTTATATTTAATATTTAATAAAATTATTTATAATCATGTAGGGGAGGAGGTTAGTTTTTGCATTTTTAGACTCATGGGAGCCCACTGATTATGTATACAAAATTTGATCGAGCTTGGTAAATGGCCAAGATTTTCATTTTTTGACCCTAACCCCCTCCCCTACACTTTGGGCGGTTAGTTTTTGCATTTTTACACTTCTGGGGTCCCACTGATTATGTTCACAAAATTTGGTTGAGTTTGCTCAAATGGCCTAGATTTTTAATTTTTAACCCCCCTCCACCCCCTTAATTTTGGGTCGATATGCACCAAAATCTAATCAGCTCTTAATCTCAATGGACCAAAACTACGTGTGAAATTTGGTTTCGATATTCACACTAGTTTTTGAGCTAGCTCGTCCACAAAAATTTGTCAAAGCACAGACTAACAGACATTTTGACAAAATAATTATTATCTCGAAAAATATAATTTTTTCGATGTTTACTTATTTAAACTTTTTGTAGAGCGAAATGCCCTGGTTTCGCTCAATTTTTTAATCAAAATAATTTAAGCCGTTTTTGAGATATTTTGAAAAAAGCAGGAAGAAAAACTTTTTTCATGCACTATACTTGAACATACTCTGTATGGTAGAAGTAAAGAAATCTAATCCGAAATATATTGAGTTGAAAAAAAAATGTATTTAATTTTTTATGAAACCATCCCTCTTACTCAATTGTTAAAATGTTTCACCTAGATCACAAACCTCTCTTTTATTGTCTCCTTCAATATGTAAAAAGTCTGCTACTCTCGGCAAAAACTTTCAATTTAATTTTTATTTTTATTCAAGGCAATTTCATTTCCAAAACAATTTGTATCATTGTCTAATTTCAAAATATTTATTTGTTTATAGTTGCTTAAGGTTGATCGGACAGACCCTGTAAGTCAAAATAAAATCAAAAATTTTTTTCGACTAAAATTAAAAATTTTAACACATAAATTAATTATTTTAATTTAGATGTTAACTAACATCATTTTTAATCGGAAATATGAAATAATTTAATTAATAAATATAATAAATAAATGTCTTTTGACTCGAGTCATATGATTTATTTATTTTTAAGTGAAGCGGACTGATATTTTCGATCATTTAGATTTGAATATTAACAAAAACCTTTTTTTTAAAGTTACCTATAATTTTTAAGGATTTAGGTGTCGGTTCTAGGTGAAAATTCTCCTTATAAGTTATTAAAGTTACCTACTATAATTTATCTATATAAATAAATGTTTTTTTGTTTTTTTCTCATCATACGATTTGGCTAGTTTAATCGAAATCTATCGAGTCCTATTTTTAATAATTAATTACACGAAAACCCTTGGACAGATCTTTTTCAAAAAATTATTTAATGCGTATTTGTTATCAATTAATAACATATTAAAAATTCAGATTTTTAATCCAACATTGCCTTAATGTCCGAGCAAACTTAATCATTCCTTTTTATTAAAGTACTATAGATTTAACAATTTTTTCAAAATATTTCAAATGTCCATTGAAAATGGGAGAATTTCTCCTGAAACGTTTGGATTTTTAATTTAATGTTTCTATATATTGTTTTATAAAACATTCGTATTTGTTTATATATAGGTACAAAACAGTCAACCAATAATTTTTTTTCAATTTATTATTTTGTATATAGGTTTATAAATTATAGATAGGTAATTAAAAATGCATTTGAAAAACTTTTTACGACTGATCGAAAATCGTCTCACAACTCACTAGGAGTAGCAACCGTTTGAGAATCTCGGCATTAGATCATTAAAATAAACTAGCAAGTAGGTACATAAAAATATCTGAATCCTGAAAAAGTAAACACTTTGCGATTTCGAAGTCCTTAATCCATTTCTACCGTGAATTAGTTCATTATTTTTTCCAGGATAAAAATACTTACTGAATTAATAATTCTCGACCATAATTTTACATATCATTGAAGGGATAGAAATCGAACGCGACATTAACTGACCATTTAAGAAGGGTTTTTTTGTATTTATTTATATACAGTATAATACAAGTATCTATATATCTAATCTTATTAAACGAGCAAAAATTATACAATATTTTTATCTGATTGTATATTTTTTTATTTTTAAAACTGCTTTAACGATTTTGCTGAAACAAATTTTATTTAGAAGTTTCGAGAATGACAAAAAATCTGAATAGGTCTCCTCTACATTGAACAAAAATTTATCTTAATTGATTTTTTTCTTATGAAAGTAATTATTAATAGGTGGGAGTGTCAAAAAATATATAATTACATTTTTCCAATTTCCTTTTATATTAAATAATCTGTTTTTTAATTTGAAAACACATACCTAATAGTTCATTACAAATATTATTATTATTATTAGGAAATTTAAATATTAAGAGCTGTTTTCTATTGAAGATGGTGTGGTTGAATTCAATTCTGAATCGATGCAAAGGCTCAATGATATTAAAAACTACAAATCTCGAATAAAAGAATTTGTTAAAGCGTCGTTTTCATTCTCTTAAGGAGGTCCTTTCGCCGCCAATGTTAAATAAAATAAGCTGACGTGTTCTGATGTGGCCATCCACTTGACTTTACCATACAACCTGGCCCCTCACTTACATTAATATTTAATAAAATTATTTATAATCATGTAGAGGAGAGGGGTTAATTTTTGCATTTTTAGACTTCTGGGGGCACACTGATTATTTATACAAAATTTGGTTGAGTTTGGTAAATGGCCAAGATTTTCATTTTTTGACACTCCACCCCAGCCCTACCCACATTTCGGGAGGTTAGTTTTTGCATTTTTAGACTACTGGGGATCCACTGATTTGATTATGTATACAAAATTTGGTTGAGTTTGGTAAAGGCCAAGATTTTCATTTTTTTCACCCTACGCCCTCCACCCCATTTTATGGCGGTTAGTTTTTGCATTTTTAGACTTCTGGGAATCCATTGACTATGTATACAAAATTTGGTTGAGTTTGCTCAAACGACCTAGATTTTTAATTTTTAACTCCTCCACCTCCCTTAATTTTGGGACGATATGCACCAAAATCTAATCAGCTCTTAATCTCAATGGACCAAAACTACATGTGAAATTTGGTTTCGATATTCAAACTAGTTTTTGAATTAGCTCGTCCACAAAAATTTGGTAACGCACAGACTAACTAACTAAATAACAGACAACCAGACTAACAGACATTTTGACAAAACAATTATTATCTTGAAAAATATAATTTTTTTGATGTTCACTTTTTAGAGCTTTTTTGTAGAGCGAAATGCCCTGGTTTCGCTCAATTTTTTAATCGAAATAGTTTCAGCTGTTTTTGAGATATTTCGAAAAAAAACCCTTTTTCATTCACGATTACAATACTTGACCATACCCTGTATGGTAAAGTAAAATATTAGATTATAACTATAACTTAATTTTTTATAATAGTTTAACTTTCTATCTATGCTTTAGTGAAGTTTCAATCCCACATTAGCGAGCAAATTTTTAAAAATAAAATTTTTTAAAATGTAACCATTTTCTTAGAGTCTTATGGAAAATTAAGATCCTGACACTTTCTCTTGAATTATACTAATATTAGTTGAATAGATAAAGATAAAAAAACTAAAAATTAGCTTTTGAAGCATGCATGTTTCTTTTTTGCGATAAAATATCTGATTGATCGACGAATTTATTTAGATATTTACTTTAAAAAATCACATAAATTCGTAAACATAGATAGTATTAATACAACGCATTGCCGAATCATACAATACTTATTATCAGCTGATTTGAATAAATCAAACTAACTTTTGTATTTAATTTTTATTTTTATAATTGTTTTTATTTCTAACATTTACTGCTTTTATACTAATTATTTATTTTTTAATTCTATTATTTTTCATATGTATTTTAATTTATTTTATTAAATATTAGATAGTACACTTCTTTTGAATCAACTGGAGCGAAAGGACCTCCTTAAAAGACCCAATTATTTTGAGGATCGCCCATTCTTCAGGATTAAAAAGGTCAACGAAGAAACCTGCATTTATATTAATAATATTATTATTTTTAATTACGATCAAAACTTTGTGCACAGCGATGCTTTGTTGATGGTCGGAGCGGGTAAAAAACGTTTACAAAAAAAATTAATTGAATTTTATTTCGATTTTATTTAATACTGGCAGCAAATAAAAATAGATCTTTTAACCTGAATGTATAATTAAAAATAATATTAATACTAGAATCTTGCATTCGATTGCATTAAAAAAATGCATATTTTGCTGTTTTTTAGTGCATATCGATCCGAACCCTAGTGAATACTTATTTAATAACGAGCTTTTCGTGCGTGCCTTCGGTACGCCCTCGAAGCTCGGCCCTCCGGACTGAAACTCTGGCGGGCGGCGTCTCGGTTCAAAAATGTTATTCATCTTAAAAAACCACACTCCAAATGTATACCTGTAAATTCCCGAAAATACATAGTTCTTAAAAGTTTCGCCTCATTTTCGTCCTGACACAGCTACAGAAATGAAGCTCTAGATATTAATCTGGAAGTATTTTTTTTTCAATAATCTACAGCATTATGTGATATTTTTTGTGTGGAAATAGATTTATTTAAATAAGTGGGATTATGTGAGGAGAAGAATTATATTATATCATTTTTTTTTTAAATTTGGGATCGGTAATCGATATAAGGCTCCAAATATTTAAAAGAGATCAGGTGTTGTTTGTATGACAGGCTGCTCCAGTATTGCCATGAGAAACTCGGGCATGAGTGTCTTGAAATCAAAAAATAAGAATAGGAAAATTTAGATTTTTAAAAAATTATAAAAAAGTGGCAAATTATTAAAAAATAAACAAATAATATATAAAATATAAATCAAATAACATGTGATTAATTTCTTCTTCTGTGCGCAAAGAAAAGCGAATTGAATATGTAATTTTTGAGTGGTGGGGGGAGGAATAATTATCAATATATTTAATGTTTCTTAATTTAAAATCAATTGGAGTGTTTCATTTCAAAATTCGAGTTCAAATTACAATTATATTTCAAATTTTCCCGACGGCATCAGCGCCCCCTGATGGCAGCATTACGTTAGCGTTACTGCAAATTAATCTGGGCTATTATATATATAATATACAATTAAATTGCCTGAGTTGATTTTTGGCTTTTCTCTCTAATTCAATTCTCTGTTCTCTATTAAGTTGTAAGTGGTATATTTTGGGGAGGTGTACCCACCTACAACCTCCAGATAGCCGACCTGGCTCTTCATGGGGTCCGTGTTGATCTGGCACATGTACCATCCGCGGTCGGCCTCCCGCACGTCGCGGATGTGCAGATACCAGGTGCGATGATCGCTATTGGTGACAGCGATCCGGTGACTTTTGGTGATCACGTGGTTGGCGATGGTCAAGATCGTCTGGGTGTCAACGCGGAGCCAAGCCACCTGGACAACACATAGTTCAAATTGGAATTAGCCGAGCAAATAAGCAAATCGCCTGTCACCGCAACCTTGGCTAAAAAATATGACGGCTTTAATAAGAAATCTATTTAACTTTTTGATTATGCTCATAAATTATTCTCTAGATAAAACTAGATTAAATAAATGCAATTCAATATACACATCCGCAAGGAAAAAACGTCAATGGCTCAGATATTTCCACAAAAAAAAAAAAGTTTTGTTATATAAAAAAAAAATCAAACTCTTCCCAGACGTCTGCTATTTTCAAAATTTATAATAATTATAAAATTTATTATTATTATTCAGTTTCATTATCAGTATTAAATGTGACAAATAAGAGGAGAAAAAGAACAATTAATCACTGTGTTAAAACATGCGACCGATTCCAACGTTTCGCCAATTTATTGTGTCTTCATCAGACTATACAAAAAATAAATACAACCCACTAAGCACCCTTCCTCCATTCCACCCCCACACCCACCCCGGGCCCCCTGGATTCTACCCCCAAACCACCACCCAGTTTTTGTATTTCTAGATCCCTAGAAGCCCACAGATTATGTATGTAAAATTTGGTTGAGTTTGGTCCAAGGGCAAGAATTTTCATTTTTTGACCCCTCCCCCACCCCCCATTTTGGGTGGTTCTTTTTTGCATTTCTATCCTTCTAGTGGCACAAAGATTATGTATACAAAATTTGGTTGAGTTTTCTCCAAGGGCATGAATATCATTTTTGGGTGGTTAGTTTTTTAATTTTTTTTTTTTTTTTTTAATGGAAAAGATGAGAGAAGTTACACCAAAAAGGTGTATCCTTTCAAGGCCTTGGTTGGCTCCTTCATCGCGAAAAGAAGAAGAAGAAGAGGGAATTTCATGGGCTGGGCAGGGGTCGAAGATATCTGTGAATACGGGTCTTAAACAGCTGAAGGTTAGTAAGTCACGGGTAAGATGATGGCAGGGAACGAGTTCCCGTCCCTGGAGGTCATAAGGATAAAATAGTTGCCAATTGTTCGATTTTTATACAATTTGACAGCGAAGGGGTGCTGAGTGTTCGAAAATCGCGTGTTTCTCGTAAAGAGGGCTTTAGGGGGAATAATTGATTTCAGCTCGACTCAACAGACACCATGATAGTATCTGTAGTTCTAGCCTTCTAGTGGCCCACATATTATGTATACACAATTTGGTTGAGTTTGGCTCAAGGGCAAAAAGATAAGAAGCCTTTTGTGATTTAGACCGAAAAATCAAAAATCCCCCATTTTTCAGTTCAGGGGTCAAATTTCAAAAAATAAAAAGGCTAGAAATCTCATAATCTTCTGAGTTCTCCTCATTGGAATAGAAACATTTAGCACAAGAACGAACTTTCTACGACTTTTCCTTCTTAAGTAATCTTGGGTATCTGAATTCAGGCACACAGATAGGGCGTACTGAGTAAAAAATAATCCTGCCAAGTATGACACGTCTACTGAGTGTTCTATAATTATAATTCGTTCTTATTTTTCATTGATAAGCAAATTAATGAGGAAATCCGAGAAATTTTTGTTATAATTTCAAGTTAAGTCATTTCCAGACGCAGTAGATAGAAAATTTCGTTTAAATGTGATCGATTTGGAGCTCGTTCCCAGCGTTATTTTAAAATACATAAATTAAAGTGAAAAAAATTAAGCATTATTCTAAAGATTCAGGATTAGTTGATTAAAATTGTAATGATTCTCTAATTATATACGAAAGTATTGCTTTATCTAAACAGTCAAATGATTTTCGAATAAATTTTCTTGACTCACACACTGGAACTATTGTTGATTAGTTTCTTTCGTGCCAAACAAAATTTTACTTGTGATTAATATTATTAATATGAAATCGTTTTCTTAATTGACTAATATATTAAATAATAATAAAAAGATTTTGAATATGGTCAAAAAAATAATTATGTTAAAAAAAAACGTTAGAACAAACATCAAGCTTTCGTTTATTATATAATTCAAAATTTAAATAAATATACAAAAATCAGATACTAAATATATACGAAACAACAAAAATAAAAATAAATAACTTATATACATGCAGTGAAACGAGTTTTTAGTAAGAACGAGTTCTTACTAGTCAAAACACGTTTCACCCAACAACTAGGTAGCAACTAGTTTTTACAGATTTCAAAAATGAATTTCAGTAAAAACGCGTTTTGGCAAAACGACTCAGAAAAAACCCTCGTCATTGTTCATTTAGATTATATGTGACGAATTCGAATCAAATTACCCCTAAACTGTTTACTTTAGGTCAAAGGGACCCACAGAATATCTAAACAAAATTTGGTTGAGTTTGGTCCAAATGGCTAGAATATTCATTTTTGAACCCCTCACCTCATTTTGGGTGTTTATTTTCAAAAAAACTTTAAATGAAAATGTCAAAAATTACATCCTCTACAACTTTGCTTCAAATGGAATTTGACCTAATATATACAGTTTAGGTGTTATTTGATTCAAATTCGTCACATATAATCTAAATAAACATTGACGAAGGTTTTTACTGAGTCGTTAACCAAAACACGTTTTTACTGAGATTCATTTTTGACATCATTAAAAACTAGTTGCTACAAAATAATCGTGTGAATGAACGAGTTCTTACTAAAATTTTTTTACTACAACATAATATTTACAAATTTTTATAAAAACCAATCTGGAAAAGTTTTGAGAAATTTCTTCCATTATCAATGGAATTAAAAAAAAAAAAAGTAGGTAGCTTTTGAAAAATTTTTTAATTCCATTAATGAAGGTAGAGATATGCTCTGAAACTTTTTGGAGTTTTAATAAACGTTTGAAGAATGTTTTATATAAAATTTGTATTTATTTATATAATAAAAACAATTAATACTTCTTTTAATATTATTTTGTATATTTTTTATACCTTGAAAATGTTTACATCAAAGGTAATCTTTTTTGGTTTATATAATTAAAGGAAAGCTTAAATTTCCTTATCCCGTTTTATTATTTTTTTGACCATACTCAAGATCTTTTTACTATTAATTACTAAATAATATTCGAAAAATTTTTAAAAATTGCAGAATTTATAATAGATAGTATAAAATGATATCAGTTGGCCTAATTCACGTGCCAGGGGCATTTCGGTTTGCTCCACTTGTGACACGCGTGCCTAGGGTCGCCAGGCCCTAAAATACAAAAGCCGGACTCGTCGCTGAATTAGGCCGGATATTTTGCCCTAAAAAGCCAGCCGCCGCATCTTTTTTAAAAGCCAAACATACATTTTTAAAGCCAGACAACAATTTAATAATAAAAAAAAACTCCGGTTAGTTTCGTATTAAAATTGCTTATTGTTTACCCTGTTCGACAAAAAATTAAACAAAAAATTGTAACAGTAAACTTAACAATGGATTCTAGTAGAGTTTTTATATGATAATTATTATCAGGCAAACTTCCGATTTTTTATAACACGTCGGGAGTTTTGAGATATTTATCCATCAAAATGATGCGAAAACGCCATTTTGACCTATTTTTGAGTCCCATTAGGATATTAAGGAGGTTCTTTCTCGACAATCCACACAAAAGTTTTTAGCCTCGTAACCATTCTATAAATATAGAACGGTGATCAAATTTTAGGTTATGTTTTTAACGTGACTGTAACTTTTTACACTACTACCTATATTCTTTCTAAGAATGGATCGTTTCCAAGCCATTGAAACTTATATCCCCTCCACTATAAAATAATCTCCCAACAGTATGTTTTTTTATCAAAAACTACCGAAAGGTAAATAATTTCAATTTTTTTTAAGTTACTCCGAATATATTATTCTAACAAATATTAGTTTTTCATCAAGATGGTGAAAGTACTTTAATGAAAAAAAATAAAATAATGATCATATTCCCACCCTTTCACAATCTACCATTTGTAAAAAATTTCATTTTTAATTGTAATTATTTCATGTTTCCTGTGGTAAATCGTCTTCAAATTTTAACAGTGTGTTTATTATGCTTTTAATGACTTATATTCCAAGTTTCGAAGACTTCTTCAATTTTTGCATTTGTGAAAGAACTACCTTAACTGTTTAATTATTATTTGAAATCAAAATATTTTGATTGATGTAATAGAAAACAGCTTCCTCTTTGATTTTCAAATTACCAGTTGTTTTTAGCTCAATTAGAATTCGAGTTATAACTAAAAAACTAAAACTACTTGATTATAAAGGATTAAAAAAAACATAGATAAAAACATATGGTCTTAGTTTTTTAGTTGGCGTATAAAACTGGACTGGAATTCATTGTTAGGTTTACGGTTAGAAATTTTGCCGACGAGTGTTATTATTTATTAACGAGCCTTCGGCACGCCCTCGAAGCTCGGCCCTCCGGGCTGGTGCCTGGCGGGCAGCGTCTCGATCCAAAAATTTTATTCCTCTTAAAAAACCACACTCCAAATGTATACCCGTAAACTACCGAAAATACATCGTCTCTTAAAAGTTTCGCCTCTTTAATTTTTGAGTGGCGGGGGGGGGGGAGGAATAATTATGAATATATTTAAATTTAAAATTTAAATTTCATTTTTCGTTTTCAAAACAAAAATAATGAAATGATTTATGAACTGCAAAAAATTCGTAGGCTGAATCATGGAAATTATTCAAATTTACGCGGTTCAATTAATTTAATTAATTACAAAAAATATATTTAATTTTTCTTAATTTAAAATGAATTGGAGCTGTCAGTTTAAAATCCTAGCTGACAATTATATTTTAAATTTGCCTCGTTAATTAATATATATTTAAAAGTCATTTATTCATTTTAAAGTACAAATTTTATATTTTTAACAATTATTATTTATAATAAAATATTAACATTTTCGCTTTTATTTACAATCATTCTTTTTCTTTATTTAACATTTGTTTATCAACTATTTTTATGATAGGGTTAATGTGTTTTTTTGAACATAATCTTATCAATTTCAAATGCTTTTAATTAATTTGCTAATAAACTTAAGCTTTAATTCTTCTAATGAGCTAGGGTAATGCCATCTCAGCGACACTGGCTACAACAATGTATACACAATTTGGTTGAGTTTGGTAAATGGCCAAGATTTTCATTTTTTGACCCTCCGCCCCCCCCCCCCATATCGGGCGGTTATTTTTTGCATTTTTAGACTTCTGGGGACTCACTGATTATGTATACAAAATTTGGTTGAGTTTGGTAAATGGCCAAGATTTTCATTTTTGACCCTCCGCCCCCCCCCCCCATTTTGGGCGGTTAGATTTTGCATTTTTAGACTTCTGGGGGTCCACTGATTATGTATACAAAATTTGGTTGAGTTTGCTCAAACGACCTAGATTTTAATTTTTAACCCCCCCCTCGACCCCACTTAATTTTTGGGTCGATATGCACCAAAATCTAATCAGCTCTTAATCTCAATGGACCAAAACTACGTGTGAAATTTGGTTTCGATATTCACACTAGTTTTTGAGCTAGCTCGTACACAAATTTGGTAACGCACAGACAACTAACTAACTAAAAGACATTTTGACAAAACAATTATTATCTCAAAAAATATAATTTTTTCGATGTTCACTTATTAAAGCTTTTTTGTAGACCGAAATGCCATGGTTTCGCTCAATTTTATTAATCGAAATAGTTTCAGCCGTTTTTTAGATATTTTGAAAAAAAGAAGGAAAAAACCACTTTTTTCATACACGATTACAATACTTGACCATACCCTGTATGGTAAAGTAAAAATAGTGAAAATTTTCTTCTTTTTTTGGACTTTTTTATCTAATAAGTCTCTTAATCAAAATAGATACGTAGGTATATAGATAAATTACGAAATTGTGTTATATCCAAATTGTAAATCTTTCGCCTTAGTCGGTTTGAGCTGAACTGAAATAGTCCGAAAAATATGGAGTTGAAAAAAAAATTATTTAATTTTTATGAAACCATACCTCTTACTCAATTGGTAAAATGTTTCACCTAGATCACAAACCTCACTTTTTAAATAATATTATTAAATAATATACAGTATAATATGTTTGAAAAAATTTTATTGATTGTTTCGTTAAGTTAAATAATCATTTAAAAAGCAACCTAGAAACGTTTCTTGAAAATCTAAAAGTTTCGGGAGAAATTCTCCCTTTATCAAGGTCAGACAAAACAATAGGTATTTACCAGGGGCGTAGCTAGGTAACCAAAAAGGCTCTGGTGCAAAAACAATTGGGGCCGTATCTGGTTAGGTTTTATCAAATAAAAATATTAATATATATTATTATAGCACTCGACAGGCATTGAAGACCTAAGGCGATACTAATATATACGTATAAATACTTTAAAGGTGGAAAGCTACTTTATCATCAGCTCTTTATCGTATACTGGAACTCGAAAACTTACATTATGTTCAAAAATTCAATTTCAATCTAAAAATCACATATTTTGATTCTTCAATGTTTATACAAACTATTTATAGTACCTGGAACACCGAGGGATTTTTTTATTCAGTTAAAAGCGATTTATTAATATTAATTTTTAATTTTAAATTCAGGTTAAAATGTTAATTTTTAATTGCAGCCAAAATAAAATAAAATTGAAATAAAACTTAATTTATATTTTTATCAACGTTTACACCTATGACCATCATCAAGACGTATCACTGGCCACAAAGTTTTGAATGTTAATTGCAATTAAAAATAATATTAATATACACGGAGGTTCTTTCGTTGACCCTTTTAAATCCTGCAGAAGTAGACTCATCCTTCGAATTGTTAGAATTTTAAAGAACGAAATTGATATTCTAATACATTATTTTATAGAAAAATCCACTTTTAATTAATTAAATTGGCAAATTCTAATATATATATAATATTTGTAATTATCTATTAGTGAAATTTAAAATAAAAAACCAATTAATTTTATTAAAAGAAAATTGAAAAAATGTAATTATAAATTTTTATTCAAACAACCACCTGTGAATAATTATTTCAATTAACAAAAAACCCATCAAAAACAACTTAGCCGAAGATGAGACCGTGACAGATCGAATTGTCAACACAAAAACCCTCTAACCCGTGAATTTCATCCAAATCGTTAAAGCCGTTTTCGAGAAACCGATTCTATAATATATATATACAAGAATTGCTCGTTTAATATAATAAGATATCTCATTATTAAGAAAATAAGATTTTTCTCTGGACTCGAGTTCTGAATTGTCCGAGGACTCCCCGGTGCAGAGTACCGCCTAGACCTCCGATAGCTACGCCAGTAAAAAAGCCAGACACAGGAGTTTTTTGACGGGTTATAGTGGTAGTGGTGAAGTCACAAAAGAGGAAATAAAAATTAAAAAAATATTCAAATTTTTTTTTTAATTATAGGTATTTTGGAGATTTTTTATTTATCTCTATACATATGTCGGGTTACAAGCTCCTTTCTTCAGGAGGTTTAACAAAACACCATTATAACCCGTCAAAACTCCTGTGTTTAATATGTTTCACTATAAACCAACACCGCTTTCCATAAATGTTAAAGCCAGACACCTGCCGGAGTACATTACCCTGTGCTGTATGCTTACGTCTATACATATTTCGGGTTACAAGCAAATCTTCAGGAGGTTTAACAAAACACCACTATAACCCGACAAAAACTCCTGTGTTTAATATGTTTCACTATAAACCAACACCGCTTTCCATAAATGTTAAAGCCAGACACCTGCCGGAGTAGATTACCCCTGTGCTAGGCATTTACCTCTATACATATTTCGGGTTACAAGCCCATCTTCAGGAGGTTTAACAAAACACCACTATAACCCGTCAAAAACTCCTGTGTTTAATATGCTTCACTATAAACCAACACCGCTTTCTCCATAAATGTTAAAGCCAGACACCTGCCGGAGTAGATTACCCCTGTGCTAGGTAATGCATTACCTCTATACATATTTCTGGGTTACAAGCCCATCTCTCAGGAGGTTTAACAAAAAACACCACGCTATAACCCGTCAGAGCCTCCTGTGTTTAATATGCTTCAACTATAAACCAACACCGCTTTCCATAAATGCCAAAAGCCAGACACCTGCCGGAGTAGATTACCCTGTGCTAGGCAGTACTACGTCTATACATATTTCGGGCTACAAGCCCTTCTTTCAGGAGGTTGAACAAAACAACACTATAACCCGTCAAAAACTCCTGTGCTTAATATGTTTCGCTATAAACCAACACCGCTTTCCCTAAATGTTAAAGCCAGACACCTGCAGGAGTAGATTAGCTCTCTGTGCTAGGCATTTACTTCGCAAGGACGTCTTTGTACTTGCATCTGTTTTGACTAATTCAATTCCACGCCATTTTTGCTCTTTTTAGCTTCAATTGATGATTGTAATAAATGCAACAATGCATGTAATTAATCTCTGATCCTGTCCGTTTAGTAGACTCTGTTTTAATAGACGTGGGCTTTTTAACAAAATGAAGCAATATTTTCAATTTAATTACATCAAAACATTCAATGTCCTTTTGTAAATTGGAAGGAGTTAATGGGTAATTAAAATTTAATTAAACTTGTTTAAATTTATTTAATTTCATAGTTTCTATCAATTTCACTCACATCTCGATAAAGTAGGTAAGAACTAGCCCATGATATATACAAATAAAAATATACATTTTAGTTAGTTTTCAACAATGTTAACAATTAAAATAAAATATTTTAATGCAAGTAACACGGTTCGACAAAAATTAAACAAAAATTTCTCCCATAAACCTAACAATGGATTCTACTAGAGTTTTATAAGCTGTTTACTCATGCAATTTCCCGATTTTTTACAACACGTCAGAGTTTTGAGATATTATCGGTCAAAATGACGAAAAATAACTAACTAACTAAGTCCTTATGTTTTTATCTATGTTTATTATCCTTTATAATCACGTAGTTTTAGTTTTTTAGTTATAATTCGAGTTCTAATTGAGTTAAAAACAAGTGGTAATTTGAAAGTCAAAGAGAAAGAGGTTTTCTACTAAGTCAACAGAATATTTTGATTTCAAATATTGCTGTTTAATATTTAATGGGATTCGAACATAGGTCAAAATGACCTTTTTCGTCATTTTGACAGATAATATCTCAAAACTCTGACGTGTTGTAAAAAATCGGGATATTGCATGATAATCAGCGTATAAAACTCTACTAGAATCCATTGTTAGGTTTACGAGGATAATTTTTTGAAAGGGTCTTTCTAGAATAACAGAAATTTAAGAATAATTTCTATTTGAGTAAAACTTGTCTGGACTTGTATTTTAATGCCCGCAGATTCTTTCTTAACGAAAAACTATGAGCAATTCTTCTATACGTGCCCTTATCATAAAATAAATAAATTACCAATTAAAATTTTTATTTTTATTTAAATCACACATAATTAATTATAATTATTTATTGAACACGAACAAATAATACAATATAACTACTTATACAGGGTGGGGCATAAAGATCTAGCACATTTTGAAAAGGTATAAAAAATGAAAAAATTTAACTAGAAAAAAACTGAATATATTTTTGAAAAGAATATAAAATAATTTTTTTAAACGTGTTTTTAACATTATCAGACAAAAAAAAGGGGGGGGGGGGTGGTCCAAAATGAAAATTCTTGCCCTTTCGACCAAATTCAACCAAATTTTGTATACATATTCTGTGAGTCCCAAAAAGGCAAGAAATGCTAAAACTAACCACCCAAAATGGGGGAGGGTCAAAAATGAATATTCTAGCCCTTTTGACCAAACTCAACCAAATTTTGGATACCATTTCTGAGGACACCCAGAAGGCTAGAAATGCAAAAACTAGCCAAATTTTATATACATAGTTTGGTCGAAAGGGGTAGAATTTTCATTTTTGACCCCCCCCCCTTTTTTTGTCTGATAATGTTAAAAACACGTTAAAAAAATATTTTATATTCTTTTCTTAAATATATTCAGTTTTTTTCTAGTTAAATTTTTTCATTTTTTATACCTCTTCAAAATGTGGTAGATCTTTATGCCCCACCCTGTATAAGTAGTTATATTGTATTATTTGTTCGTGTTCAATAAATAATTATAACTAATTATGTCTGATTTAAATAAAAATTAAAATTTTAATCAAATTAATCACAAAAATAAAAAGCTTCAACACGTTCAGTTCATTATTAATAAAAATTCCCAATTGATTTTTTGATTAAATTCCTCAGATGAGATAATCGATTTCAAAATACGGGCAAGCATTTATAATGAATTAACTTGAATTGTTTTGATTGTAAATATTTTGTATAAATAATATTAAAAATAAATTTTTCTAGATTTTACTTTCGCAAAACGCTTTACAATATCTTGCACGTCAATTTCATAAGGAATTTCGTGCTCAATCGAAATTCTAGCTAAATTAACAAGCCTTTTCTTGTAATATTGTAGCACAAAGAAAGTACTTAATTAATTTTAATTTGGAGAAGCTTCTCTCGACACTTGTTACAGAGACAGGAAGAGTCAAAAGAATTCGTATTGAAACAGACAAATTAGGCAAATTACTCATCAATTTATTTTTACAGACATATTGTAGAACTTGAAGTGGTGTTGATTTTTGAGAAATTCTTGTCAAAATAAAATTAATCCCATTGGATAATTCAATAGCATTCAAATATTTTGACTCGTTATCTTGTAAGGCCTCTTCAAACTTTTTACAATGATCCATTATGACTTTCGTAGATTCATTTTGGAGACTAGAAATATATCATAGAAAAAGCCAAAAATAGAAGATATCTGATGTAATTGACTAAATCGTTTTTCAATTGACTCGGGAGCTATATCAATTAATGGATGGTAAAAAGAGGTCTTTTGTCAAAAAATAAAAATGAATTGCTAAAAATAATCTGAAATTTGGGGCCCCTAAAAATCTGGCGCCCTAGGCGGCCGCCTAGCTCATCAGAATGCACAACGTTTTCACACCTTATTCTGGAGTGGTTTTCAAGTGCTTCCATATGGTTAACTAAGTACTTTCAAAACGACTCCAGAGACCAGAAACGTTGTGCATTCTGTTGAGAATATTTCAAAAATTTTCTACAATAAATGTGTATATAATTGTTGCTCCTCCGTGTATATTTATCATTAAACAAAAAATAGAGACCTTAATATTATTTATATCTATGACTACACGCCTAGATATACTCTAGTAAGCATTTAGAAAGATACCAGTATGTTGTTGTTAAATATTTAATAATTTCGAAAACAAAAGATAAAAATAGAGTAGCAGTGTTTGAGAAGAAGGTCAATGTCCGGAGAGATCTTTCCATTATTTTGATCTTTTGACAATAAACTTTGAAATACTTTAGAATATTTATGTTTTCAAAAATTTTAATTAAAAAGATTTTGTTTGCCTAGAGCAGTGTTTCTCAATTTTTTGTAGAGCGAGGAGCCCTAGAGCACTATTTATTTCTGAGCAACCCACTAGCACTAAAATATGAGATATTTAATTTTTCGTCAAAATATCAACATCATGCTACTTTTACAGCTTCCAAATATAACATGCCGATGACGGTGTTGCCACATTTTAATAATTTGCTAGATTCCGGGTACAAAAAACGTGCATTTTAATCTAACATTTTTATTTTCATGAATAATATTATTAAATTTTTTTGGTAATGTCATTGGGATAGCCATATGCCCCTTTCGGATCGGACAGTTTATTTTTTAAATTTTATAAATAATATTCTCATCTATTTGAAAAGCAATATTAATTCAAACTTCAATAATAACAAAATAATAATAAAACACTTTAAATGATGTTTTCATTTTGTTACTAATGTAACGTGATCGTTGTATTATAAGAAAGTTAAGGAACTTTAGAGCAACAAAAATGGTATCACTGAGACAATAATAGTGATGTTCATCCCATTTTTAAGTATCAATGGTTTTATTTGACTACAAGGTAACATTTAGACTCTAAATTTGGTATTTTTTTCTTTACATCTATTTTTGTTTTTCTATTTGACCTCTAGGCACGGGGATTCCCAAACCTCCCTTTGTGGAACCCTGCTGGGATTGAGAAACACTGGCCTAGAGTAACAGTATTTTTGATTCATAAAGAAAAATCAATAAGGTTGTCCTCTGCTTGACGCAAATAAACATAAACATATTGTATATCGTCGTCGAAAAAAAGGTAACATCCATCCACATCCATCCGCAAAGACTAAATGAAAAATCACACTTCTTGTCCTCTGGACATAGTCCCATGTAATTTTTAGCAAAACCGTTACATTCTAAAATTCAATCTAAATGAATACCTATTATAATTAGTGACTTTGATTGAGACAATGGGTTCCGTAGTCTTCACCTAAGACTGATTCCAATACATAATCGGATAAAGTAAAAACCATTGCAAAGAAAAGATAAACAATAACTTTTGGTATTTGTGGATTACTGTTATGGTGTATGTTCAATCCTAAACATTATACTTATACATATAAATATTTTAATCGTTCATATCTTCGGTAAGTCGCAGAGCCTTGAAATTTGAAACTTAAATTATTTAGAGGCAAAAAGTTACCGAGCATCGCTCGGTGCTCCAGGCACTGATTCATATAGAGAAACAAATGTATGAATTACATGATAGTAATTTTAATACACAAATTCTCAATTATTATTTTTATCATGAATTTCGTCTAATTCCATTTCTTCTTAATTTCAATATATTATACTCTTACTTTAAATACCATAGAATAATAAACCGATGAAAACTATAACAAATTTTTTGATTTATTTGTTGTTTAAAAACAATCAAAATTGTTTTTTATTCTTAAAATATTTATCTCTACTATTTAAATTAGATGAATAAATTACTAGTTCATTTTTAAATTTGGTAAATTTTATTTTTAATTTATTTTAATATTTTAGTATAAAATTCCATTGATTGTATCATTTAAGTGATAAAACGGAGTACAAAATTGGAACGGAGATAGAAACCTATAGCACACCCCGTTAGTAGCCTAACGCCTCCAGGGATGGTACTATAGCTATATTAGTAAGAGGACATATACCCTCTTGTATATATTTTGTATATACTGTAATATAGTAATTTTAGTTTTATAGTGATATTATGTATAGTTAGTTTTTAATTTTACATATAAGGATGAATTACATCTGATATTATACATCCCTGGGCGTTATGGACTGGTAGTAAATCCCTACTAACTATTAGCTTTCTGTCTCTTGTTTCACAAACAATAAATTTTTAGTGTCCAATGAAAATTGGACCCATTAAAACCTAAAACAAATTTATTAAATTTATCAGTCATTACTTTAAAATTTACTTAACGTTTGCACACTGCTCACTTTGAAGGGTGAATGGTTGCTGCGTTGGAATAAAACTTGAATTATTTTTCTAGTATAAAATACAAATTCAAAAAACATTATGATGTATATTATTATAGACGTAGAGTTTTAGAGTTCCGCACGAAAGTAAAACAGAACCCTTATTACGTAGATACTGTCGCTAAAATTTGTGTCGATTTTTCCTTCCACCCGTCAGTCAGAGGATCGCAGCTCATAAATTAAATAAGATACGAACTTGAAATTTTATATATATATATGCATTGATTTTCCTCTAATTCAAAAATTGTATTAAAATTATTTTAAGATATTAGAAAAATATTTGTGGAGGGTTTTTCGGGTCGAAAATAAAAAATTCTGTGGTGTTTCTGGGTAGGAGATTTTCGGGATACGAGCCGGCGTTCGAGAAAATTTTTGTATCTGGATACGAGTTAAAATCTGGATGCCTTACGAGCCCAAGCGAAAGGTTCACTGCACCACCAGTAGTTTTACAAATTGCAACATCGCTCTTTAATGACACTTATTTAACACAGTGAAGAAACATTCTTAAAGTGAGGACGAAACAAACTTCATTGGACAATTTTCTATTAAAAACTCACTTTAAATGAAAGTAAGGAACTAGTGGAGAATGAGGAATCAAAAACTAGTAAAGAATAATGAAGGTGTCATGTACGTAATTAAGGTATTGTAATTGAACTTTATAAAACCTTTTTTATTTTTTTACATTCTCTTTTTATGTTTGTATTAAGTATTATAAATTCTTACTCTTTTTAGACATTCATTGAACTGTTAACATTTTCGTTATTGACGAAAAATTTTTCTTCTATAAAAATTATATAAATAAATATTAAAATTCTGTTACTAACATGGTGCTGTTTAATAAAGGTGTTGTTAAATTGAAAGTTTTTGTGCCGAGGAGTAGCAGAATTATTATATATTGAAGAAGACACACTCTTTTATTGTCTCCTTCAAAAGGTGAAGTTATAATATGACCTTTTTTTAACATCTTACTTAAGCCAAGAAGTCAAAATATCTCTCGAAAAGATCTAAGCTTCATGTTTGGAGACGTAATACGCCCAAAAAATTATATCCTGTAATCTTGCACATTCGGGGAAATTTATTGTTGAAAATCACACCTTGAGGATAGTTTTAGGTTCAGAAAAAAATATAACTTAGAGCCCAAAATTCCAATCATTGTCGACAAAGGAAGAAGGCAAAGTATGTGATTAGAGCACCATGGGTTATGATTCTGCCAGAGAACGGCCAATAACTACGTATCTAGGGGTGGCCCGGGCCAGAGGGAGGGTTTCAGACTTTCCTATTGGTTGTCTGGAGGAGAAAGGCCCTTGAAGAGGCCGAACAACTACAAGTGCCGCACAAAAATATAGTCCGAGTAATTACGGGGTAAATACAGAAAAATAAACAACAAAATTTGGGAATATTTTGAAAATGGTTGTATACTGACGTATCTAGCCTTGAACGACACTGTGATAGGTTTTGAATTCTGTACCTCTATTTTTTATAAATAAATATTAACAAAACAAGTAGTTGCTGTCCTGTCCTGCTTTCGAAATTGGTCAGTCCGAAAACATGCCTTTGATTTTATAACCAGTATAAGTATAAAGTATAAAGAGCGGCTCAAAACGTTGGCAAAAAATAAATTAAATATTATTTAGGTAATTCTGGGCCTAAATAAAAATCGTTCTTTTTACTCAAATTTAAATTTAAAAATAATATGAATATATCGCTTTTAACTAAAACAGAAAATTACCGAGCAACTCTCGGTCCACCAAGTAAACATAAAGTCCTAGTACATGAATCGAAAATGGCTGATCAGCAACAATTACTAGAAAAATATTTCAAGTTTGATTCCAACGCAGCAACCATTCACCCTTCAAAGTGAGCAGTGTGCAAACGTTAAGTAAATTTTAAAGTGATGGCTGATAAATTTAATAAATTTGTTTTAGGTTTTAATGGGTCCAATTTTCATCGGACACTAAAAATTTATTGTTTGTGAAACAAGAGTCAGAAAGCTAATAGTTAGTAGGGATTTACTACCAGTCCATAACGCCCAGGGATGTATAATATCAGATGTAATTCATCCTTATATGTAAAATTAAAAACTAACTATACATAATATCACTATAAAACTAAAATTACTATATTACAGTATATACAAAATATATACAAGAGATCCCTCTTGCGAATATAGCTATAGTACCATCCCAGGAGGCGTTAGGCTACTAACGGGGTGTGCTATAGGTTTCTATCTCCGTTCCAATTTTGTACTCCGTTTTATCACTTAAATGATACAATCAATGGAATTTTATACTAAAATATTAAAATAAATTAAAAATAAAATTTACCAAATTTAAAAATGAACTAGTAATTTATTCATCTAATTTAAATAGTAGAGATAAATATTTTAAGTATAAAAAACAATTTTGATTTTTTTTAAACAACAAATAAATCAAAAAATTTGTTATAGTTTTCATTGGTATTTAAAGTAAGAGTATAATATATTGAAATTAAGAAGAAATGAATTAGACGAAATTCATGATAAAACTAATAATTGAGAATTTGTGTATTAAAATTACTATCATGTAATTCATACATTTGTTTCTCTATATGAATCAGTGCCTGGAGCACCGAGCGATGCTCGGTAACTTTTTGCCTCTAAATAATTTAAGTTTCAAATTTCAAGGCTCTGCGACTTACCGAAGATATGAACGATTAAAATATTTAGTTTACGACACTCCTAATTTATAACTCCTTCCTTTATTTCAATCGGATTAAAATTTATACACTACTAATAACTCAGGACATTTGATAAGTACACCAATTTTTAAAAAAATCGTTTCTGCCGTTTTTGAGAAAATAAAAAATAAAAATTTTTAAGAAAAAAATAAAAACCGACTTCAAAAATTAAATGCAACAAATAAAATACACTAAAAGATATAAAATAATTATTATCTTATTTAGTTACAACTAAACGACGAAATATTAACACGAAATTACTTTTTGAAGTCGGTGCCAAACATATACCTTTTATGAATCGCACTCGACGGATCTTACTTAGTACGTTTGGAGGATATGCTCGCTTATAGGTATAGTTTGTTTGGTACCGAATTCAAAAAGTAATTTCGTGTTAATATTTCGTCGTTTAGTTGTAAATAAATAAGATAATAATTATTTTATACCTTTTAGTGTATTTTTATTTGTTGCATTTAATTTTTTGAAGTCGGTTTTTATTTTTTTATTAAAAATTTTTATTTTTCTCTTTTTATTGATGTTATTAATAATGATCATATTATCAGAACTTGACCAAATTAATATGACACCATCCCTAAGACACCCCCTTTCGGATAAAAAAGAACCATCGAAATCGGTTCATAAACAAAGAGGTTAGGTCTAAACAAACCTAATAAAAAAGGTCTAATACCTATGAAAAAAAATCGAAAAAAAATGGGACCAATCGGAAGCTAGACTGGACCCAATGCAAAAAAAATTTTCAAAATCGGTTGACAATTGGCGGAGATATGAGGTAACATAGGCACAAAAAAAAAAAAAAAAAAAAAAAAAAAAAAAAAAAAAAAAAAAATTCAGTCGAATAGAGAACCTCCTCCTTTTTTGAAGTCGGTTAAAAAGGAAAAATCTTTCATGTAGATGTCAACTTCCGGTGTTCCGATTTCAAGCAAAAGTTTCCTCTACTCCTTCTAGCCTATATCGAGCTTAAGTTTCGAATTTCTTAGCTCTGAGATTTGTGGTTGCGATTCGCAAGGGGGTGGTGTAGATTCTTACATTGGATATTTACGTTAATTCGTCATTGATCATATCATCACAACTTGACCAAATTAATATGGGACCACCCCTAAGGTACCCTCTTTCCAATATAAAAAGAATCATCGAAATTGGTTCATAAACAAAGAAGTTGTGCCTAAACAAACATAGCAAAAAAGGTCCAATACCAATGAAAAAAAAACGGCACCAATGGAAACTAGACAGAACCCAATTAAAAAAATCATCAAAATCGGTTCACAATTGGCGAAGATATCAGGTAACATAGACAAAATGCTGCCTAATTTCTAGGCGCGCAGATAGGAACCTTCCGGACATTTCCTTTGATTCGAGCTCATTGGAATTTCGTAATAAAATATCATTGTTAGGTGTCTCCTTAGGTTCTGACCTCTCTTGGAATGACCATATTATCTCAGTAGCAAAAGCTGCAGCATGTAAGCTTGGCTTTCTTTTCCGAACCAAACGATTTTTCACCCCCACTCAACTCCTTATATTATACAAGGCTCAAATTCGCCCCTGTCTTGAATATTGCTCGCATTTGTGGAGAGGGGCCCCCAAGTATTCTCTTGAAACCCTGGACACAATTCAGAGGCGAGCTATCAGACTGATAGGCGATCCTACATTAACTGACACTCTCGACTCCCTAGCCCATCGTAGATCTGTCTCCGCCCTTTCCCTTTTTTATAGATACTACCATGGCTTTTGTTCTGACGAAATTAAATCGATAATCCCACCAAGGCCTTCATTTGCGCGAAATACACGATTTTCTAAAACTCAACACCCCTACGCGCTTAAACTGGATACTAATCGAACAAACGCATTCGCCAATTTATTTATCCCCATGACACCTAGAGACTGGAACTCTCTTCCCCCGACCGTCTTTCCAGCAACTTATGACCTTCAATCTTTCAAGACCAGCATCCACAGATACCTTCGACTTCTACCCAATCACTAAATCTCCCTTATCTTCACGTTACAAGGGTCCACCACGGACTACAGAGGTTGTACCTTCTTGGTGCAACTTCTTCTTGTATCAGTATCATTATAAAATAAAAAAAAAAAAAATCAGTCGAATTGAGAACCTCCTCCTTTTTTGAAGTCGGTTAAAAAGAAAATTTAAAATATAATAGATATTATTTTATCGATTTTCCCTACTTTTTAATTTTTGGAGTTAATCGATTTGGCAAATGAGCGGATCATTAGATTGTGATCGAAGTTATTGACACCACTAATATAGGTAATTATTAGATACCTATAAACAGTAGATATACAGATACCTATAGTTTATGTCCATAAATACATTTTTAACTGCTTTTTTATTTCGTTAAAATTTTAATTACTTTAATTATTTTATATGCTATTTATTTATATCATATAAAAAATTATGACCACTTTTAACATTTTTAGTTGAATAATTCTTCATCCTCATCAATTTTCAAATTTATTGCCCCCATTCAAAAGAGCTTATTAATGTTTGTTGAAGGGAAAGCTTTGAATCAATATCATATAGATAATTAAACGAACCGGATGAAACAATGTAACTCGAAATCTACTAAAAAAAATTGCAATTTACCGGATGCAACTGAATTCTCTGCTTTTCGCTTGGATTATTTATACTATTCCGCGCAACCCGATTGCTCTCCGACTCTAAGTAACATTTTAATTGAGCAGCTTTGATGGTGGTGTCAATTAATCAGCCAACACCAACCCGGATGTTTTTTGTTCCAGTCGAGAGGCTGTCAATATTTCTCACCTGCCACCCCCTCACGCTCCCCGGGGAGCATCTATTGGATTTGCCAGTTTTAGGGATGTTCGAGACAGGACCAGATCAGTAGGATTGCGAGCTCACGGGCTAATAGAGATAGCTGACCACATATCAAAAAAAGTATAACGAGCCCAGAATTATAGTCCTATAGCTTCCCGTTGGATAGTGCCACAGGTGAAAGTAGTATAATATATATTTTGACAACTGTGTGTTTTCTTGACAATTCAAAAACTTAAATAATAAAGAAGTCAAGTGAGTTTTTACGAGGTATAAAACCTGCCTACCGGCCGGCTCTAGTATATTTTTCTCAAGAGAATAGCAGAGTTGTTGATTCATAATAAAAAAACTAAAAAAACATGCTTTAAGGTAGTTCTTTCACAAATGCAAAAATTCAAGAAGTCTTCGAAACTTGGAATATAAGTCATTAATAGCATAATAAACACACTGTTGAAATTTGAAGACGATTTACTACACGAAACATGAAATAATTGCAATTAAAAATGAAATTTTTACATATTGCAAATTAAGAAAGGGTGGGAAAATGATCATTATTTTATTTTGAAAAAATAATATTTATTAGAATAATATATTCTGAGTGACTTAAGAAAAAAAATTGTAATTATTTACCTTGTTGTTTTGATAAAAAATTAAAAAAAGCATATTTGGGCGATTATTTTTAGGAGGGGATATAAGATCGATCAATGGCTTGGAAACGATCAATTCACAATGAGAATATAGTAGTGTAAAAAGTAGAGTCATGTTAAAAAAACATAGCCTAAAATTTGAGCATCGTTCATACGTATAGAGTGGTTACGAGGCTAAAACTTTTTGTGTGAATTGTCGCGAAAGAACATCCTTAATATTTATTTTAATGGGAATCAAAAATAGGTCAAAACGGCATTTTTCGTTATTTTGAGCGATAATATCTCAAAACTCTGATCTGTTGTAAAAAATTAGAAAATGTCCCTATAATAATCAGGGTATAAAACTCTACTGCAATCCATTGTTAGGTTTACGGTTAAAATTTTTGTTTAATTTATGCCGAGCAGTGTAAATAATAAACAACTTTAATACGAAGCTAACCGAGTTTTTTTATTATTATAAAAGTGATGTCCGGTTTTAAAAGGTATGTTTGGCTTTAAAAAAAATGTCCGGCTTTTAGGGTAAAATGTACGTCCTAAGACAGCGTCGAGACCGGCTTTTTGTATTTTAGGGCCTGGTGACCCTAGGCACGCGTGTCACAAGTGGAGTAAACCGAAATGTCCCTGGCACGTGAATTATGCGAACTGATATCATTTTATACTACCTATTATAAATTCTGCAATTATTGTGTGAATTGTCGCGAAAGAACTACCTTAATACAAACCGATTTAAAAAGTAATAAAAATTTTTAAGAAAAAAATAAAACCGACTTCAAAAAAATTAAATGCAACAAATAAAATACACTAAAAGGTATAAAATAATTATTATCTTATTTAGTTACAACTAAACGACGAAATATTAACATGAAATTACTTTTTGAAGACGGTGCCAAACAAACTATACCTATAAGCGAGCGTACCCACCAAACGTACTAAGTAAGATCCGTCGAGTGCGATTCATAAAAGGTATATGTTTGGCACCGACTTAAAAAAGTAATTTCATGTTAATATTTCGTCGTTTAGTTGTAACTAAATAAGATAATAATTATTTTATACCTTTTAGTTTATTTTATTTGTTGCATTTAATTTTTTTGAAGTCGGTTTTATTTTTTCTTAAAATTTTTTATTTTTCTCTTTTTAGTGATGTTATTAATAGTGATCCTATCATCAGAACTTGACCAAATTAATATTGCACCATCCCTAAGATACCCCCTTTCCAATAAAAAAAGAATCATCGAAATCGGTTCATAAACAAAGAAGTTAGTTCTGAACAAACCTAACAAAAAAGGTCTAATACCTACGAAAAAAATTGGACCAATCGGAACGTAGACTGGACCCAATGCAAATTTTTTTTTCAAAATCGGTTCACAATTGGCGGAGATATGAGGTAATATAGGCACAAAAAAAAAAAAAAAAAAAAAATTCAGTCGAATAGAGAACCTCCTCCTTTTTTGAAGTCGGTTAAAAAAGAATGTTTAACTATTGAGATTTTGTTCAACTGTAATAAAAATTTCACTAAATCAATATAATTAAATGCTTTTTAATAAGTATAAAATAAGAATAAAGTAATTGACATAAAATTATTTTATTGTAAAAAAGTGTGGGAGTGCATGATATCAATTGTTATAAATATTTCATTGGCAACTATTGATTAAAGTAGAATTATCATAAAAATATAGTAAAAAGCACCCCACGCATTTTTATAATAAAATGATTTTTTGTCAATTATTTTATTTTTTAATTTAAACTTATTAAAAAGCTTTTAATTATATTGAGTTAGTGGAAATTTTACCACAGTTGAACAAAGTCTCAATAGTTAAACAATATTTTTTACTTAGATAGGGTTCTATAAATGTTTTAAATTAGAAATTTAGTGTTTGATGAGGTTCTTAAATTTCTTGACTGTAATTAAGATTATGTTTCCCTTGTAGACTGAGGATGGCGTGAGAATATCCACCGAAACGTCTCAAATTTTTTTTTGGAGAATAAATGGTTAGACTATAAGGAAATCTTGTATTTCTTTTTCCTAACGAAGACATTCCACCTGTTTCCAAGGTTTTCAAGAGCCTAATCAAACACCAAATTTCTAATTATTTTTTACTTTTTAGCTCGGTTTCCTATTAAAGTGTGTTTTTTAGTTCTTTTTAGTTTTTTTAAACTATATCAAAAAATATATCATATATGATAATAGACTTAAAATTATTTCATTCATGTTCTCGTAATCTAGCCATTGAAATCAATGACGTTGTCCTGTGCTTGATGCAAATAAACGTACCTACAAACCTACATATATTAATGATTATAAATATGTATGTATATAATTTATTTGATAGAGACTAAAGTTTCAAAGTTTTGACGTTCATCAGCAGCCTTTTAATTAGAAATATGTTATCTGTTAATTTTCATCGGTTTAATTACTCCATATATATATGCATATTGTCGATATAGCAAGCTAGCCACACAGTCAATTCCTTATTGTGGGGCTAACTTACTATTACAACAAAAAGAATTTATTTTTACCAACATGAATTTTGGTCATATCAAAGATTTTAATAGAAATGTTTAAATTGCATGTAGGAGGGTCTTGTCCCCTCGGGAGTTGAACCCAAGCCCTAGTAAGCTTTCCGGGCAACTAATCAGACCCTTGATGCAACATATAACGAAAGCCAAGTAGTTTCACTCCATTCAAACAGATTGGAAAAGTAAAATTTACTGCTTAAATGGTCTCAAGGGTCTGACTGGTTATAAGTTAATATTAACCTAGAATAATTTGTATGTAATAGTTACATAAGAATTAGGTATTATAATCTTTATAATTGTTTAATTGTATAAAATTGTATTTGATTTGCAGTCGCTGAAGAAGTCGCAAATATAGTGACGAAACGTCCGTCTCATTTAATATAAAACTCTGAATTTAATTTATTTATCCAATTTCCTATGATCTTATAAATTAGATCTACGTAAAGATTCCAACAATGAAGAATATTTAAATATATAAATATTAATAGCTAATAAGTGGAGACCGGATTCCTATGCAATTGAATATTTTGTATGCCGCCACCTACGCCCCAGGGGATCAATTATCTATCCGAATCATGCATCTAGGATACTGTGGGTTAAATTTTATACTGCATATTTTTGCATATTTGAGTAATATTGCATAAAATTGCATGTTTGAAGAATTTTTGTCAAATATTGCCTATTTCGCGCTAAATACAGATTTTTTAAAAGTACATTTTCGGAGAAAGAAAGAATAGAAATAAAGATCACTTATATATATATATATATTATATATATAAAGTTCCTTTAAATTTTCCCCCATTACATCTGAGAATGTGGACCGCTGCTTTTCATTGTATAAATCAATTTTAAGTGACCGTAGACATAGCAACCTGAAGATAATTTAGAAAAATACTTGTAAACATAAATTATTCACACTTATAATCAAATTTTAATTATTTTTGATATCCTTTGTTAATTATTTCTTTATTATTTTTTTAATGGCCTTCGGTAGCTATAGCCCATTTTGGAGTGTTCGTGTGTGTGTGTTTGAAAGCGTGTCTAAATTAGTGTATTGATCAGATTATAGCCGGACAAATATTTGCATTATTGTATTAGTTTATTTTTCGTACGTCAATAAAAAAAGATTGTTAATGTAAAAATAAAAGTAATACAATAGTGTCTGTTAAATATAACTACCCCCCCCCCCGTATTTTTTCGATCACATTTTTGAAACATTATTATATTTATTATGTTGATTTTATTCAAGAGCACCTATTATTTCTTTGAGTTGAAAGATTTTTTAAAATATAATGAGAATTTTGTGAAATTTTTTACTCAATAAAAGTTCATATATGACACTTGGTGTCTACAGCTTACTTTATAATTTTAATTCTTTCATAGTACTCCTTCAAATATATAGTTTTTTGTCTTCAAATTTAATTTTTTAGTGCATTAAAAAAATTATTTTACTAATTTTTACTTCATAAATCAGCATATTTAACTGCATATTTTGGCACTTTATACTGCATAAAAATCCGGTCTTTACTCTTAAGTTATACTATAGGACTAAAAAATTAAATTAAAATAAAAGTAGAATCACGAATCAATATAATATAGAGTGAATGGAGAATTTAATCAGGCTACAAATTTGAAATCGACGTTTTGATATCTTAATTTTTTTAAGTTAAAAAACAATCCAGTTTTTAAAATTTATCGATTTTTGAAAAACGTAATTTTTCCGAACAAGGTGAGGGTTCCTAGACTCAGGGGAGGGAATGCAACCCCAAGAGCCCATCGCATCGGTAGATCCGGCCATGGTTTGAGAGATAAAGGCAGCAGCAATTTCAGGGAGAAATAAATCTTCCAAATTCAATAAGTGTTCCATTAGATAATAAATATATTTGAATTTAATAAAAAAATAAAAAATAAATAAAAAAGTTTGTATTTAATCGACCTAGGATTAAGTGATAATTTCTTTCGTTTGACAATGGATGAGGTTTATGATATTGACCTTTCTACAAATCATTGCTCATATAATTTTGACATGTAAGAGTCTACTACTTAGTCCCGATCTCTCTATTTATCTAATGCTTTGAACGTTTTTACGTGCTTAGGCTGAGGCATGTTTTTAGTCGAGATGCAGCTCACTTGAAGGGAACATCCTGAAAGGAATCGGTGTCCTCGCAGTGGATCTTCAATTGGCAGACAACAGAACACATTAGCTGAGTGAGTCTACGTTTGTTACTTGCAGACCCGAATGATCCTTTTGCCGAGAGTAGTAGAATTTATTCAATTGAGTTGGGAAAATAGCGAGGGTCTCTTCTACTTATTCCAAGTTGTTATCAATAATTTTATTACATGTCAGGATTGTATTCACGCCGAATCCTTCTGACATGTAATAAAAATTATTCACATCAACTCGGATTCAGTAAAAGCCACCTTTTGTGATTTTATTTATGGAAATATAGATAAATTAATAAATAGGATTTTTACTTTTTTTGATTATTTTTTATACTCACATATAGAAATAATTGTTTTATAACCGCGAAAAATATTGTTTTTTGAAAATTTTAGCATCCAGTGAAAGTTAGAAAAATTTACTTAAAAAAAAAAATTGTGAGCTTCATCCACATAAGCTCACGGGGGAAATGAAACTTTAATTTTAAAACACACTATTAGCTCATGACAAATAAAATTTATTAAAATTATTAAATTTCTTCCAGAACTTAAGTGACTTGATTTAAATTTTTCATTAAACTGAAGGGTTGGTTTTGATCACCAGTGGTGACCGAAACTGTATAGTTATCAATTAAATAATTCTATCTTCTATTCTAAATTCATTATTGTTTTATTATATTTGTGACAAAACCAACCCTTCAATTTAATGAAAAATTAAAATTATGAAATTTAAATTATTATTTTAAAAGCCACTAATTGTTCATTTAAAAAAAAATTCAAAATTTAATATAATTAAGTTTAAATTATTATCTTAAAATCAAGATTTGTCTCTTATTTCCCTCTATTAGGTCATTTCCCCTTTAGTGTAACAAAAAAATTCAAACAGATAACTCGCTAAAGAAGTTTTATTAAAAAAAATACTTTCAACAACCGTATTTAAAAATCTTATTGTAAGGTTGAGATTTCATTTAAATCAGATACAATTGATTATAACTATTTATTGAAGTTTAATAATAAATAATAAAATATAACTAACAAGTTTGGATCGGCTTATTTTGCTTGTTCAGATATTCCAAAATCGAGTTGGGTGCTAATATTAGGGAACGATCACAAATTCGTACCCTAGTAGCACAATGTTTCAAACTATATAGTAACTATGTAGTGCCTATATAAATTTTGAGAATCTATATAGTTACTATATATTTTGAAACATTGTGCTACGAGGGTAGTTATATTATTTGTTGTTTGTCTTTGATAAATAGTTATAATTAAAGATATGTAATTTAAACAAAATTTCAACCTTCTATAAATTTAATCACAAAAATAACAAGCTTTAATAAATCTTATTTGAAATTTTCATGTCCAAAAGGCGTTCATTTTCTCGAGACCCAAGTGCCAAATCGCACTGGCTAACCTTATTTAATTTATAGTTATCTTTTTAAGCGATCCTCATTTCAAAATAAATTGGATAAATTAAAGACTTTGTCTACTACATAAGAAAAATCAATGAAAATGCCTTCAACTTATATTGAGAGGGTAATTTTCCCTTACTTGTCAGAAGGAATGTATCCTGTCATGTAAAAAAATAATACCTGTAATTTCTCAAATTAAGCGGATGACACTCTCATTGATTTTCCTCATAAAACCAAACTCGCCTACTAGTCGCATTATAAATTTCTTAATTCTGTCTTCTGTTTAATATAAATACATTCAATCAAAGTTTATTTATAATAAATTTCAAAATTTACGAATATTATAAAATCAAATATAGGTATATAATAAATTACAATTTACAATAAAATCGCTCATAATTTTTGTTTATTTTCTGATCATATAAATTAGTTGACAAAGAAACGTCGTCGTGAAAATGTCTCTTCTTCAAGCCTATTTTTCTTCAGTCAAAGAATATCATAAAGAGAAACAAAGAGGTTATCCTCTGCTTGATCCAAATAAACATACACACATATACTATATCAAATATACATATGTATATATGTCAGATATGGATTGTTTTTCTAATGTTTATAAACATTTTTTAGAAAAAAATAACTTTTCCTAAATATTTAAATTTTTAATTAAAGGTAATTTGGTCCCCAAGACAATCTGTACAATTGTCTATTTATAAAAAATATATTTACTTTCTAAATTTTATAGAAAGCAACTTTTTTCTTTTTTTGAAAAAAATCTGGTGATTGAAAAAGGGAGAAATTCTCCCGAAACGTTCGATTTTTATTAAATAAACGTGTTCTGGATTGTTTTTTTTTATAAAAGATTTGTATTTTTTTAAATTATTATTATCATTTCCGTCCATAATTTGTATTAATTTGAAATTTTATAATAGGACAACAAAGACAAGTTTTTATGTGTGACTTTTTTATTCATCAGTCAACGTTTCGTCGACTTTTCCGACTTCTTCAGGGATTCAAATAGTCATGCCACACATTCGTCTAAATTTTCTTGTTATCTTCGTTACCATTGAAGACCATCAAAAACATAAAACATAAATTTCAAAAAATATTTGTCACATTTACAAAAACGTTGGTTGATAAATAAAAAAGTCACACATAAAAACTTGTCCTTATTTTCCTATTATAAGCTTTCAAAATTTTTTTAATTTTTAAAACAATGAATAAATTTTTTTTCTTTTACATATATATATATATATAATATTTATTTGTTTGAGACTATAGTTTCGAAGTTGAAGGAGACAATAAAAGAGTGTGTCTTCTGCTGGAATTATAAATTTTGTTTATTTATAACGAGACTATAGTTTCGAGGGCTTTACCCTCTTCATCAGTCTATTACAATTCAGACATTGTAATAGACTGATGAAGAGGGACAAAGCCATCGAAACTATAGTCTCGTTATAAATAAATAAAATTTATAATTCCAGCAGAAGACACACTCTTTTATTGTCTCCTTCAATATATAAAAATTCTGCTACTCTCGGCAAAAACTTTCAATTTAATAGTTTCGAAGGCTTGGCCTTGATTATCAGTCTTTTTAATTATAAATTTTATTTTTCATGGGGTCAGTATCGCGTGATAATTGACAATTTTGTTGCTCTTACTGAGCTGAGAAGCCAGTTTGAGGACAACTTCTTTTTGTTTCTCTTTATAATTCAACAACTCTGCTACTCTCAGCAAAATAACAACTTTTCTATTAAATAAATCTATCAAATTTCTAATGATGAATCGCACTAATAGTATCAAGGCATTATCTGTAAATGAAAATTAAATATAATGATTTTTAATTTGAAACTTAAAATGATTTCCAGATCTTGAACAAAATTGTATGTATAAATTTCAAATTTCTCTATTTGTTGTATTATGTAATTGTTTAAGAAAAAATGACGAAATGTTTCATTTTTCAAATTTTAGTACTACTGAAGATGGTCAACCAGTGGTGACCGTAACTGTTTAGTGAATCAATAAAATAAATAATAATAATTAACTAAAATTATTGTCTTTTATTAGTTTGTGACTAAAAAAAAACCTTTCAAATTAAAAATAATTTAAAATGATATACATAAGGAAATCGAATAATAATAATAAAAGATCTGAATTTGAGAGAATTTGTTCAGATAAGCTCAGATAGAATTGATAAGAGACTGGGCCGACTTTACAAATATTGTCTTTGTTTTCTCAGCGCGTCTATATCATTTGTTGAAACGAAATATTTTTGTTTACTCTAGTAAAAGAATAAAACATTGAATGGCGTTTTAGAGTTGAATTGGTTCCTTCTAGGCTTACCTTGGTTTGAAAACACTCTGGTTTGACACACTGGCTTTTAAGTCCTTCACACGGACTCTAAGCCAAATGTATTTCATGGGATTAGAAAAATAAATTTTTTACTGTTTTATTATAAATTTCAAATTTTCAAATACAAAGTGACAATCAAGTAATGAATACGATTCCATCAGTGTAAAAACAACAACAACAATAAGTATAACTATTTTTAACCGACTTCAAAAAAGGAGGAGGTTCTCTATTCGACTGAATTTTTTTTTTGTGCCTATGTTACCTCATATCTCCGCGAATTGTGAACCGATTTTGAAATTTTTTTTTGCATTGGGTCCAGTCTACCTTCCGATTGGTCCCATTTTTTTCATAGGTATTAGACTTTTTGTTAGGTTTGTTCAGGCCTAACTTCTTTGTTTATGAACCGATTTCGATGATTCTTTTTTATATGGAAAGGGGGTATTTTAGGGATGGTCCCATATTAATTTGGTCAAGTTCTGATGATATGATCACTATTAATAACATCACTAAAAAGAGAAAAATAAAAATAATTTTTAAGAAAAAAATAAAACCGACTTCAAAAAATTAAATGCAGCAAATTAAATACACTAAAAGGTATAAAATAATTATTATCTTATTTAGTTACAACTAAACGACGAAATATTAACATGAAATTACTTTTTGATGTCGGTACCAAACAAACTATACCTATAAGCGAGCATTACCTCCAAACGTACTAAGTAAGATCCGTCGAGTGCGATTTTTTTTCATTTTCATTCTCTTAAAAAATCCAACAATTCGAAGGATCGTACCTCCTTCTTCAGGATTTAAAAGGATCAACGTAAGAACCTCCGTGTATATTAATATTATTTTTAATTGCAATTACATTCAAAACTTTGTGGCCAACGTCTTGATGATGGCCATAGCGGGTGTAAATGTTGATAAAAATATAAATTAAGTTTTAATTCAATTTTATTTTATTTTGGCCGCGATTAAAAATCGAGCTTTTTAACCTGAATTTGAAATTTAAAATAATATTAATATATCGCTTTTAATTGAATCAAAAAAATTACCGAGCATCGCTCGGTGTTCCAAGTACTAGATATAATATAACGAATATAGATTTTTTTTTCGTTTTGTACAGATTTTAATCATGGACACCAACTCGACGATTATGTCCATGATTGGACCCCAGCATTTCGACGTGTTGAACTACACGCTGTTTATGATCATGTTGGGGCTCTCCATTGTCGTGGGGGTATACTTTGGATGTTTTGGAAATAAACAGAAAACGCAGGTGGATTTTTTGTTTGGAGGAAAGGAAATGGGCACCTTACCAGTATCCGTCTCTCTCATCTTCAGGTAGGTAATCATGGTAATCATCAATAGTTCGAAAGTGAAATTATATTTCAACAAATTAAAACTATGAATATATAAAAATTTGTTATAGTTTGCTTGATTTTGAGTAAATTTTAACACAAAGGAGTGAAAATTAAGTTTTATTTAATTATTATTTTTTGGAGAATAGCAAAATTGTTGATTTTATTAACCGACTTCAAAAAGGAGGAGGTTATCAATTCGACTGAATTTTTTTCTGTCTATGTTACCTGATTTCTTTGCCAATTATGAAGCGATTTCGATTATTTTTTTCATCGGG
The DNA here is from genome assembly GCA_024734495.1 of Forficula auricularia. NCBI lineage: Eukaryota > Metazoa > Arthropoda > Insecta > Dermaptera > Forficulidae > Forficula > Forficula auricularia. The sequence continues at coordinate 7,637,268 of JALMQS010000030.1, read as the reverse complement.
TTCAGTCTATTTCCCGATTGGTCCTGTTTTTTTTTCATTGCTATTGTACCTTTTTTGATATGTATGTTCACGCATAACTTCTTTATTTATGGACCGATTTCAATTATTCTTTTTTTATTGGATAGGGGGTACCTTAAGGGTGGTCCCCTATTAATTTGGTCAGCTTCTGATGATATGATCAATGACGAAATAACGTAAAACTCCAATTCTTATGAGCAAATAATCGAAATTATAATAAATAAAAACTTTTATAAAAAAAAAACAATCTTAAAACGTTCCGTTTCTAGAGAATTTCTATATTTATGAATTGAATTTTTTATATTAAGTCTCTATTAATAACTTCACTAAAAAGAGAAAAATAAAAATAATTTTTATAAACAAAATAAAAACGACCTCAAAAAAATAAAATAATAAGAACTCAAAAATCAAATAAAATACACTAAAACGTATAAAATAATTTAGTTACAACTAAACGACGAAATTGTTACATGAAATCACATTTTGAAGTCGGTGCTAAACAAACTATATAAGCGAGCTTACTCGGCAAACGAACTAAGTAAGATCCGTCGTGTGCGATTCATAAAATGTATATGTTTGGCACCGACTTCAAAAAGTGATTTCATGTAACAATTTCGTCGTTTAGTTGTAACTAAATTATTTTATACGTTTTAGTGTATTTTATTTGATTTTTTAGTTCTTATTATTTTATTTGATGCATTTTATTTTTTTGAAGTCGGTTTTATTTTTTTTATGTAAATTATCAAAATAAACTAAGGAGTGTCTCCTCAATTGATCTAAATAAAAATAAAACAAGATTATTTACGTTGCAATGAAACCCCAAAATAAGCTAAAACCCTATTTATCTAATTTTTCCCAAACCAAAACTTATATATTAGTAATTATCACAGTCCATATCAGAATTCACAAAGAGATTTCCCAGATTTAATGTGGTTCTTTTTTGAATCTTCACATAGAAGATTTCCCAGATTTGATGAGGTTCTTTTTTTGTTTATGTTTCAAATGTGTATGTTTAGTGTAAAATACTGTTGAAGTCAGAATAGAGACGGTGAAATGTTTGCAGTGAGCGGGTCGGGCCTCCTGTTCTGGGAGCAAGAACTCTACATTCTTCGGGCCTATCGAGATTTAACTAGATAATGTTGGTGAAAACTAGGACTATCTAACATTCTAACATAATAAATTCTAGTTCTAACTTGTCTCATTTATGATATATATTTATAAGAACTCGTTCTAACTAGACGATTCTGTCTTTAACTGATTTCGTGTTTGCTCGGTAATATCTACTATTTATATGTTTTGTGACTGCTTTTTTATAAAGAATTGTATTTATTTCATACAATAAAACATTCAAGAATTCAAATTATATACTCTGTCTTATTTTTGCCTGCTGAGTGACTGTATTGTATATGAATTTAATTAAGTAATTATTGCTCAGTTTTTATTCGAATCAAACGGACGAGATCCTTGGTTTATTTTAGCATATCGTACTGCTATTTCTAAAGTGTATTAATTCAAAAAACACTTTTTACACAATTGACGACAAACTTAATCCCATGTTTCTATTTAAGGATTAAAAGCTATGACATCAAAACTGGCACTAATTCAAAATAGTGCAGTTTAACTAAAAATGAAACTCTTGAGGGGGAGTAGGAAATCATAATTCGAATATACCGCCTAGGTTGGTCTTTATTTTGAGTATTTTTGAATTTTTGCGCTGACAAGGGCTCATATGATTCGAAATAAATAAAAAAAATATCCCCCAAGCTCCAAGTCCCTATCTCAATTATAGCCTGTGCCTCCAGCGCGAGCGATGTAAGTTTCCCATCTAAATAACATAGGGTTTTTGCCATTGAAAGATCAATTTTTTATTTCGGCCAAAGTAATGGTTCAAAAAATTTGAAACTCTGTAGACTTTATCCTCATAATAGTAGCTATCCATCGGAATTATCACAGATTTTTAGCTATTATAATTTTGGAGTTACAGCTAGATAAAATACTGCTATATCTATATATATCTATATTATCTATAGTGTTGCTAAGTAATAGACTCCAAAATTATAACAGCTAAAAATCTTTAAAAATTCTGAGGGATAGCTACTATTATAAGAATAAAGTCAACAGAGTTTCAATTTTTTTGAACCATTACTTTGGCCGGAATAAAAAATTGATCTTTCAATGGGAAAACCCCATGTTATTTATATGAGAAACCCACATCACTGGGGCCAGTGGCGTAGCGAGGGGGGGGGCAAGGGGGGTCATCATGCCCAGGCGCTACTCATAAATGGGCCCATTTTTAAGTGTAGAAGAGAGAAACATTTGAAATGATCAACTTTGATGATAATTATTGATAAATTTGCTTCATCAAAAGCAAGGAAAATTTATGCATAGTAATTAGTTTTATTAATGTATTATAATCATATTATTATTAAATATATGTATCTCCTTAGAGATAATAAATCTCAAAAACGGCTGAAACTATTTTTGATTAAAAAAATTGAGAGCAGCCGTGGCATTTCGGTCTACAAAAAAGCCCTAATAAGTGAACATCGAACATTTCAAATTATATTTTTCGAGATAATAATTGTTTTGTCAAAATGTCTGTTAGTCTGTGCGTTACCAAATTTTTGTGGACGAGCTAGCTCAAAAAATAGTATGAATATGAAAACAAAATTTCACACGTAGCTTTGATACATTGAGATTAAGAGCTAATTAGATTTTGGTGCATATCGACTCAAAATAAAGGGGCGTAGAGTGGAGGTTAAAAATTAAAAATCTAGGCCATTTGAGCAAACTCAACCAAATTTTGTATACATAATCAGTGGACCCCCAGAAGTCTAAAAATGCAAAAACTAACTGCCCAAAATGAGGGGGGGGGGGTTGTCAAAAAATGAAAATCTTGGCCCTTGTACCAAACTCAACCAAATTTTATATACATAATCCATGGGCCCTCAGAAGTCTAAAAATGCAAAAATTAACCCCCTCCCCTACATGATTATAAATAATTTTATTAAATGTTAAATATAAGTGAGGGGCCAGGTTGTATGGTAAAGTCAAGTGGATGGCCACATCAGAACGTGTCAGTTTATTTTCTATTTTATTTAAGAGTGACCGGATAAAACTGCTTTGGTTGTTTTTATATACAGTAATAAAATTGTTTAAAATAATACAACTGCTTTATTATTTATACTTTACTTCAAATTAAAATTAGGCATACAATGAAAAAGAAAAGGGGGCGATAGGTGTTAGTCAACCTCCAGAAAGGGGCGATGGGCCACAAAAGGTTGGGAACCACTGTTCTAGATGATCATATACATTTCAAAATCTAGTCTTGTTTTCTCAACTACATTTTTTGTCTCAAATTTAAGGCCTAGCTTGAGCCTATGACATTATTTATTTTACTTTATTTATTTATTAATTTGCGAGTATATTTTAAATATAATATTATATGGTTTTCGAATGGGGGGTGGGGGGGCGCTAAAAAGGTATTGTGCCCCGGGCGCGAGTTAAGCTCGCTACGCCACTGCTGGGGGCACAGGTTATAATTGAGATAGAGAATTGAAACTTGGGGGATATTTTTTTTTTATTTATTTCGAACTATATGAGCCCTTGTCAGTAAAAATTTGAAAACATCTAAAATAAGGACCACCCGACATTGTCGCCATATATCAGTTGTTCCTTCGAAGTATATTATTTCGGTTTTGTTGATTAATCCATCGGTATTAAATTTATTGTGCAAAAATGGTAAAAACTCAATTTTTGTATTTTTTGAGTTACAACATTTTTGATCTAGGAGTGCGATATGCAAGATCTATTTAAATTCAACAGTGTGACCAAATGTACAATAATTAGGAAAACTTTTTAAGAAATAGAGAAACGAGAATTTGTCAAATTTGTATCCCTTTTATGTCTAAAATATATAGGGTGGGGCATAAAGATCTACCACATTTTGAAGAGGTATAAAAAATGAAAAAATTTAACTAGAAAAAAACTGAATATATTTTTGAAAAGAACATGTAGCGGCCCGCTCTCGCTCATAGCGACGAGCCTTGAGACACGGCCGCTAGATGACTCAGTCGGATCGTTGAGTCGCTTTTGCATGAGTGAAATATATTCACCCATGCTATAATTGAAAGCGACTCGATTCGACTGGAGTAGCGAACGGATTCGGACACGCGAATCTGGAGGGGCCAAATGCCAACCAGCAGCCCCTCCCCTGCACACACCCTACATGAATACGCAACCTACAACCTGCACTCAACAGATTGTTAGGACCCCATCGACATGATGGGGGGCGCACAAAGCGCCACACAGCACTCACCTCACGAGAGCCCTAACAATAAACATAATTTTTTTAATGTGTTTTAAACATTATCAGACAAAAAAGGGGAGGGGGTGGGGGTCAAAAATGAAAATTCTAGCCCTTTTGACCAAACTCAACCAAATTTTGTATACATATTCTGTGGACCCCGAGAAGGCTAGAAATGCAACCAAATTTTGTATACATAGTTTGGTCGAAAGGGCTAGAATTTTTATTTTAGACCCCCCCGCCCTCATTTTTGAGTGGCTAGTTTTTGCATTTCCAGCCTTCTGGGGATCCTCAGAATATGTATACAAAGTTTGGTTGAGTAAGGTCGAAAGGGCTAGAATTTTCATTTTCGACCCCCCTTTTTAGTCTGATATAATGTTTAAAACACATAAAAAAATTATTTTATGTTCTTTTCAAAAATATATTCAGTTTTTTTCTAGTTAAATTTTTTCAATTTTTATACCTCTTCAAAATATGGTAGATCGTTATGCTCCAGCCTGTATTTAATTTATTCTTAATATTAGATAAAAATAAGTTTATAAAGTTAAATGGAACTTTATATAAAAATATACTGGGATATAATGGTGGAAAAAATTTCCCAGTGATATGTTTCTGTCAAATACTTTTAGGCAACTTTGCTAAGCCCAAAGTCAAAAGAGACTGACTCAGGCTCCAGGTCTCTGTTGCTCACCCCGTGATCTGAGTACAAATCAGCCCTTGGCCTCTTTCTTCCCTTCCTCGCCCTTTCTTAAAAGCCTCCTGGTTGGTTAGCAAAACAGAAAATGATTACTCATTTTTAAATTTCATCTAATTTGAACAATTTTATTTTTTCTTGTTAGGTTTGTTTTTCATTTTTAAAAATATACAATCTGCTTTCTTTTGAAAATAAACAAATGACTAGAACAAGTTGCTTTTCATTTAAATATGAAAGACTCTACCAAAATAATCCTCTCAAACTTTCCGATACGATGCCTTTTATACGCTTGACTTTTCTTCTTTCGCTTTGTAGTTGTTTAATAACTTTGACGGCAATCGTTATTTCGCTTTTGTTTCAAATCAAGTGTGTTTGTCTACTTCCTTTTTCACTTTCTACTTTACCTTAGAAAGTATGGGAAAGTAGTAAATCCTACAGGAAAAATTATTATTTTTTAGAAATAGTACAAAAACTGATAAAACTATTTTGTCAAAAAATTCAAAGGAAATCACACAAAAGCCTTATACTGGGTGAGTTTTTTTATCTTGAGACAGTCTTATAACTCAAAAACAGTGCATTATATGAAAAAAGGTTTCAAATAAAGGTTTATTTATATCAAGGGGGAAACTAAACTACGATATTATCAACCTAGAACAAGCTTTCAAGGGTATTTCAAGGTCAAGTTCTGTTTTGTAAATAGAAACCTATATATTTTTTTACATAGTTTAAATCTACAAAAAACTGAACAACTTTCATAAGAACTATTCTTTTATAAGACATCAAATAAAAAAAAATATTAAAACAATTTTTTTTTATTTCTTTTAATGTCACCGGGAACAAAGCCCATTTAGACAGCACATAAGTAAAGTGTTAGTAGGGTTAGTGGGGGAGCCGAGTTTTCAGCCGGTAGAAATTTTTATTCGTCAGCCAGGATCGAACCCCGGCCTCCCATTCCAACATCGTCATGATCGATCGATGTCGAAACGAGGCCAGTGTGTTAGCCAACTGAGCCAACCCGGCTCCCATTAAAACAATTAGATCACAAAAAATCCAAATAATAATTATTTTTAACAATTATTCAACTTAATTAAAAAATAGTAATGATCAAATATTTAATTATTAAATAAATAATTTAATAATTTTCCAACAATGTTCTGTGATATTCCAGAGTGTATCACAAGTCTTCTGGATGAAACATCTTTCTTCAACAAAAAAATACTCCATATTTTTATGGTAATACAATATAACTATCTACTGAATTGACACGAGAATAAACTTTTTTAAGCTGAAGAATTTTAAATAGATCTATTAAGGTAGTTCTTTCACAAATGCAAAAATTCAAGAAGTCTTCGAAGCTTGGAAGTCATTAACATCATAATAAACACACTGTTAAAATTTGAAGAGGATTTACCACAACAAACATGAAATAATTGCAATTAAAAATGGAATTTTTACATATGGTAGATTGGGAAAGGGTGGGAAAATGATCATTATTTTATTTTCTTTCATTGAAGGACTTTCACCATCATGAAAAACTAATATTTGTTAGAATAATATATTCGGAGTAACTTAAAAAAAATTGAAATTATTTACCTCCTAGTTTTAATAAAAAAAAAAAATATTTGGGTGATTATTTTTAGTGGAGTGGATATAATATCAATGGCTTGGAAACGATCCATTCATAAAGAGAATATAGTAGTGTAAAAAGTACAGTCCGTTAGAAAAACATAACCTATAACTTTAGCACCGTTCATATTTATAGAGTGGTTACGAGGCTAAAACTTTTTGTTTGGATTGTCGTGAAAAGAACCTCCTCAAGTAGAAAATAATCTCTTAAATTTGTGTATAATGAAGTTTTAATATCATTATAAGCCCTTATTTTCATTGTTGAGACTTTTCAATTTAATAATTATTTATTAAATAATTAAAATTTGATTATTTTTGAGATCCATTTGATTTAATATTTTTTTATTTGATGTCGTATAAAAAATAGTTCTTATGAAAGTTGTTTTTGTTTTTCTATAGATTTAGGAAATGTAAAGAAAAATATAGGTTTCCATTTAAAAAACAGAACTTGACATTGAAATACCCTTGAAAACTTTTTCTAGGTCCACAAACAATAGTGTAGTTTAGTTTCACACTTGATATAAATAAACTTTCATTTGAAACTTTTTTCGTATAATGCACTGTTTTTGAGTTATAAGACTGTCTCAAGATAAAAAAAACTCACCCGGTATAGCAAAGATCAAAAGTATATTAAATAATTATTTTGTCAAAATTGTTGTAATTATATTCGTGAGTGGACAAAATTTTTGCGCGCTCTTCCACAAAAACTAATAAGAATTTAATTGTTTTTTATTTAGATCAGAAACTGATTAGATTTTAGTTGAAATCAGAACCCGAATACTTGAGAATTACTCTTGACATTTTTTGTTTTAATAAATATAATATCTCTTAAAATATTTTTACGATGTTTACCTTACTTTGGTAGGCCTTAATTCAAAAAATAATTTGATCTATTCTAATATACAAGAGTAAGTATTTAGAGAGACGAAATATAGATATATGAAACGTATACAAAGGGTCTCCCATGTGGTCTTAAATTTTGATTTTCATAGAAAAATAAACTATTAATTCCCAAGATATTTTTATCGATTCTAATACTCTAGAGAGACGAAATAAGCTAGTTTTTTATATACGGTAAAGCGAAAAAATTTAACTTGGACATCCTCGAAACAATCATAAACTTATACCCCTGTGGTCTGAATTTTTGATTTTCATAGAAAAATTAATCCCCAAGTTATTTTTATCGATTCAAATAGAAAATTATTTCGAGATACGAAATATAGCAATTGTTATGACATAGAGCGAAAAAATTAACTTTGATACCCTTGAAACAATCTGAAACGTATCCAAAGGGTCCCCCTGTGGTCTGAATTTTTGATTTTCATAGAAAAATAAACTATTAATCCCTAAGATATTTGTATCTATTCAAATACAAGATTATTTCGAGATACGAAATTTAGCAATTGTTATCATATAAAGGGAAAAAATATTATCTTTGACACCCTCGAAACAATCTGAAACGTATACAAAGGGTCCCCCTGTGGTCTTAAATTTTGATTTTCATAGAAAAATAAACTATTAATTTTCAAGATATTTTTATCGATTCTAATACATGAGTATTTAGAGAGACGAAATACGCTAGTCTTTTTTTATATAAAGCGAAAATATTTAACTTGGACACCCGCGAAAAAATCTGAAACGTACGCAAACAAATGTTTCGGCACATAACGAACTTTTTTACGATCTTCAATTCTTTATCAATGGTGGGTATTGGAGCAGGCAGACAGAAAAAAGTCATAATTAAAAATAGTATTTCTCCACGTTTCAGACATTTCTAGATACCAAGCAAAAATCGTTGTACTGGCCTAGAGTACTGGATGATTTTTGTTTTATATGATTATTTTTTAGACCATCTTTCCGTGTAAACAGACATTTGATCAAAAATTTTACATTTTTATAATGAATATATTGCATTAGGTATTCACTAAAAAATTCTAAATCATAAATTAAATTGCATTAGTAAACTAAAATTTGATTGGGTCAGTTAACATATGCTTGCAATAATTCTTTTCATGAAGGTCAGAAGTCACTAGTTAATCGGGTCAAATTGATCTCTGAGTAGATGTTTTTGCCAATTGCCCACTAACATCAGAAGGAAGTCGAATTTAATCGTTTTAAGTCCTTAAATAATAGTCTGGTTTATAGTTTATCAAGCGGCTTGGCTCAAGATTTCCAATTCATTTCGGATTTTAGTAAAAAACGGGTTTATTTGTGAAAAAGTTAATACATTTTGAAACGCGGTATCCTATAAATTTTAGGTATTTTTATCAGTGTTCGGTTTAAGCTATTGTCACAAAGGGGCACCTTGCTAATACAAAATTTTCTGCCTAATTTCAGTACATCAGCTACAACTTTTTGAAAGTTCCACATTAAATGATTCAAAGTCTGATTTTTCTGTTATTTTTAATATGAAATTCTATGATGGTATGCATGATATTTAAGCAGTTCTTCAGTTTGTAAATATAAACATTTTGACACCAGGGCGAAGTGTTCGCGACTTTCGGTTCATGAACTATCTTGGATATTGGAATCCATTCAGTCAGAAACTTCGGTCAAGTACGATTGGAACTCGCAAACCGAAGGATCCATATCTGATAAATTCACTAAAAGAATTATCATTTAAGCCTAATTTAAAAAGCTTCATCTGATCGTATATCAATTATTTCAGAGTATTATTTATAAAATGCTACTATATTGGCAAAATACTGATTTATTGTATTATTGAAAAGATTTAGTTTGCCGATAGTAGCTTAATGCAAATAAACACGATATGCATATAATTAACTAATATAAATATGGATATATATCATTTATTTGTTTGAGACTAACATAGTCTCGAATGTTTGACCTTCAATATCAGTCTTTTTATTTTAAAATAATCTATCTGTTAATTCTCATGGCTTCAAAATAACCGAATAGATGGAGGTAAATTCATTTTCTTGTAATAGTAGGCTAGTTACTTCATTCACATTCATTTGACTTATTTAAACAAAGAAACAGACAGGCAGATATGGTATTAACAGGAATAGGACTCTGTTTTTTATTTTTGCACAACCCGTAAGGTAGTTGTACCACCAAATACACTTTGATTAGGATTTTTTTGAAATTTAGACAGATTATTATTTTAATAATGGTGCATGGATTGGTGGTAAAACGAAATTTATGAACAATATAGTTCCGGAGATATTAAGTTCCAAAGATAGAGTTTTTCAGACTCTTATACATTGCACTATATTGGATACCGGAAAGTTTACATACATATTTAATTATAATTAAGAAACTGTTCTTACGATTGTTATAAAAAACTAAATCAACATTAAAAAATAACTAATAAATTTTTTAAGAAAATTTTAATTCATTGTTACAACACAGTTTCTGAGATAATAATTAATAAATAATGAAAAATTTACTCTAAAAACAAGCTGGCAACAACGTATTTATTTAACCCAATTCAGTACACTTTTTTGACGTTTTTTTCGTTTCAGCTATTGTCGCAACAGCTTTCAATCGTTTATTAAGAACTTTTTGTTTTATAAATTTCCCTTTATAATGTACTTTAACTGGCATTTCTATGATAAAATATATACAAGCTCGGACGGTGTTGCCAGATTTGTCAAACGAGGACGGAATTGGCTAGTAGTGGTAGATAAACAGCAAAAAGTTTTGGGCTTATGAATTATGAATCCTTATTGTCTGTACTATATACTCTAGCATTAACTTTTTGCTACTATTGTCGCGATACAACTACCTTAAGCTTGAAAATTATTGTTTCCTCAGTTTTAAGACAATTTAATAAGCAAAAGCAAAAAAAATGTGCCTGACTGCTCGGCGTGAGCATCTCGCTGAGCGTACTGAGGGATGACTGGTCGATTGACAAATGTTTCCTCATGGGATGTCTCTTAATTGAAACGTTATCTTTTTTAATAGACTTTGCCTTGACAAATATTTTGGAGCCTAGCTTGTTCTTTTCCTTGATTGAATGCAAATGCACATCATATATGTTCTTATTAAGTACCTAATACTAAATCATCTCTCCTCTTCCCAGCCGCAATTGAATAAAGAAATTGATGTAAATATAATAAATCCCTAAAATAAATAGAAAGAGCTTTTAATTAAACCCTATCATCAAGAAAGATAATTGAACATCAATATTTGCATAACCTCATAATTAACAATAAATAAAATATATGATACGTTCAAACAATTTCACTGAATCTCATTTCAAAAACAAATGAAATGCTCTCATTTACTTACAGTTTCGTAATTAGCAATTTCTAAATGCATCTGCTGTTAAAATTCGGGAATCTATTGACAAGAAAGTAGGCCGGAGTGAGTTGGATTATTTAAACAGAGAGGCTAGAAGAAGTACCTTAAGATTTTGGCTAAAAAATCGAAGAACCGGAAGTTGATGTTTACTTGAAGTTGTTTTTAGTATTTTTTAATAATAACACTGCTCGACAAAAAATTTTAAAAAAATTTCTCATCCGTAAACCTAACAATGGATTCCAGTAGAATTTTATACCTAAGTTATTTATCATGCAATTTCCCGATTTTTTATAACACCTCACGAGTTTTGAGAAATCATCGGTCAAAATGAAATGACGAAAAACGGCCATTTTAACCTTATTATCGAGTCCCACTAGATATTAAACAGCAAAATTTCAAATCAAAATATTTCAGTGACGTAATAGAAAACAGCTTCCTCTTTGATTTTCAAATTACCACTTGTTTGTAGCACAATCATGAACTCGAGTTATAACTAAAAAACTGTAAAACTACTTGATTATAAAGGATAATAAACATTTTGTTATAAGGAGAATGGTGTGAGGTTCTTGGTGAAACATTAAATAAAATCAAGAAAAATCTTTGGAAATTTTTAGAAATTTTTTAAAATTTAAAATATAAAATACTAGATAGGTTTCCTTTGTGAACTCCTGAAGATGGGCTTATAATATCTATATATAAACTCGTGCTAAACAAGCATCTGATATTTTATTTATGTGAAACATACCTAGTATTTTATATTTTAAATTTTAAAAAGTTTCTAAAAAATTTACAAAAATTTTCTTTACTCTAGATAAAAACATAAGGTCTTATTTTTTTACTTATAACTCGAGTTCTAATTGAGCTAAATTCAAGTGATAATTTGAAAATCAAAGAGGAAACTGTCTTCTATACATCAACAAAATATTTTGATTTAAAATATTGTTGTTTAATATTTAATGGAACTCGAAAATAGGTCAAAATGACCTTTTTCGTCATTTTGACCGATAATATCTCAAAACTCTGACGGGTTGTAAAAATTCGGGAAATTTCATGATAATCAGCGTATAAAACCTACTGGAATCCATTGTTAGGTTTAAGGGGAACATTTTTTGTCGAACAGTGTAATCGGTACATTTATCAAATATCTTAAGTTTTTCAAAGAGTAGGTTTAAATTGCGATTTGAATTAAGTGAGCAGAGTAAATTAGTCACTTCGCAAAAAAATTAATGCCCTTATCAGTTATCACAAATCGGTGAGTCACAGGGCTTTGAAACTTATGTTAAGCTATTTAGAGGGAAAAAGCTACCCAGCATCGCTCGGTGCTCCAGGCACTTATACTATTAAGGTAGTTCTTTAACAAATGCAAAAACTCAAGAAGGTTTTGAAATTTGGAATACAAGTCATTAAAAGCATAATACACATACTGTTAAAATTTGAAGACGATTTACCACACTAAACATGAAATAATTGCAATTAAAAATGACATTTTTAACATAGGGTAGATAGGGAAAGGGTGGGGAAATGATAATTATTTTATTTTTTCATTGAAGGAATTTCACCATCTTGATGAAAAACTAATATTTGTTAGAATAATATATTTGGAGTAACTTAGAAAAAATTGAAATTATTTACCAAGTAGTTTTGATAAAAAACAAACACATTTGGGCGATTATTTTTAGTGGAGGGGATATAAACACAATGGCTTGGAAACGATCCGCAAGTATGTGTGTATCTATATAGAGATTTCGTACTCTGAGTGGACAGTCAGGTTAAAAAAATACCCTAAAATTTTGGTTCCTTTCATATTTTCAGAGTGGTTACGAGGCTAAAACTTTTTGTGTGGATTGTGGCGAAAGAACCTCCTTAAGTGAGCAATTCGACATATTTTGATATTTCAATTATGTACTTTGTGTATTAATTAGGTTAACTTTGTCAAATATATATACCCTTGACTATACATATATACTTTAAAAATGTTAATTAAAATAACGTCTAAATTTTCATATGCCGGGATTTTGTGGTGTCTGGATTTTCGGGATTTTGGTGTCTGGACAATCGGGATTTTGGATGCCACCTGTTTTAACTCTATCAATATTTTATTTTTCCTTATTGAGAAACACCACCAGCCTCAAACTCATTATAATTTAACAAAATGTTTCATTATCAAGCAAAACCTCGTTTCCAAAGTAGTTCCTGAAAAAAACACGTATGAATTTGAAGAGGCTCTATCTCGTACCAGACCTGGTTTTTCTTTTCATAAACGGACAGGTTTGGTTGTTCTTTTAGATGAGTTCAAAGTGCCCGGGTATTTCCACTGTTAGAGTACTCGGAATGGTTAGTGTTCAAAATTTTCCCTGGAATGTTAGAACATTCCACGAGATGATCCATCGCTTGTATCGCCCACAGTGGCAGACATATTTATGAGATTTACCCATTTAAGAAGAGTTAACCTAGAGTAGCAAACAAACATAATTAAATGGGTTGAATACTGAAAAAGTTTGTTGTGTTGTTAGCCCTCGACATTTAGTAGATAGAAACGATTTCATGGAAATAATGTTCCGGATTCTTCATTTATCTTCGTCATTGCACTGTTGCATGATGCTCGAATAGCCAGGCTTATCTTGATGCATAATTTGTTACTTCCATGGTGTAAGCCCATTTTAAAACATTAATTCATCTGACAAATGAGTTTATTAGCATGCTAAACGTATCAGTACCCAGAAAAATATGGACTGGACCGAACTCATGTTACGGATTAATTAGTTTAAAATGTCCTATCTTTACAAATATAAAAATGTTTTACTATTCTAGCTTTATAAATTATCAATTACATACAGCTCTGAAACGTGAACAACACAAGATCCCTTTAGACAGATTTCTTTAAATTTTAAGGCCCATTTAAATTGATTAAAAATACGATATAACCAGATAGTCGTTTTAACGGAGAGAGCTTAAGAATTTGTCTGTATTTGCATATCATTAAATATAAAGCCATAAGCGTTGCTTCCCGCTTCCATGTCTTCAGAAATATGATATTTCGGTGCTTCTATTTAGAGTGAGTTGTTTTCTACCATATGGGTTTTCTTAGGATTTTTTGAAATTGAGATAGATTAATATTTAAATACTTCTGCTTCGATTGGTGGGGAAATGAAATTTATGAGTCAATATATTTCCGGAGATATTAAATTCCAAAAGATAGAGTTTTTAAGACTCTTATACATTACACTATACAGAGTTTCGGAAAGTTTACACACATATTTAATTATAATTAAGAGACTACTATCTTAGCGAATGTTATAAAAAAAACTAAACCAACATCAAACGATAACGAATACATTTTTTAAGAAAATTTTGAATTCACGCGGGGCCCCAACACGGTTTCTGAGATATGTATATTAATAAAATAATGGAAAATGTATAACAGAAAAATTTACACTAAAAACAAGCTGGCAACCACGCATTCATTTAACCTAAAAAAGTTGGGTTAACTTTGAGGTGCTTTTTTTGACGTTTTTTCGCTTCAGCCATTGCCGCATCAGCTTTTAATCGCTTATTAAGAAATTTTTGTTTAATAAATCGACCTTTATAATGTATTTTATCTGTCATTTTTATGATAAAAAATATTCAAGCTCGGACAATGTTGTCAGATTTATCAAACGAGCACGGGATTGGCTAATAGTGGTTATATAAACAGCAAAAAGTTTTGGTCTTATGAATTATGAATCCTTATTGTCTGTTCTATATACTCTAGCATTAGCTTTTTGATAGCCTCTGTTGGTACAAGAATAGTCCATAAATAGGTATTCTGATAATATATTTTCACAGGACGTTCGAGAATATCCTGTGAATAATCTTTCAATCTTCGTAGATATTCTGGGAATTGTCTCAGAACTAAAATATTTCTGTAGGACATTTAATTCAATTTACTAGAATATTATTAGTTGAACATTCTTACATTATCCACCAAAGGATATTCCCCGAAAATTCGTCTAATGATTTTTTCGGTGCAAATATTCTAAGAATCTCCTGAAGATAATTGGAATATATATGTACTTTTAATATATTTGGTGGATATTTGTAGAATCTCTTGTCCTACCTGGGAGTATTGTCGCGAAACAACTACCTTAGCAGAAACTCAAAAATGATTAAGTATGTTTACAGTTATTATTAATAAATTAATAAAGTAATTTTTGCTTTCGAAAAGCTATATTTCGGGGATTACGATGCTTGGAGTTCCGTCCGAAGTTTACTTTTACGGAACTTCCTATGCCGTAGTGATGGGAAGTGTAATAATTTGTATCTTCATCAATCATTTTCTCTTTCTTCCTACATTTTTCAAATTACAACTTACATCAGTTTTCGAAGTAAGTTATTAAATTTACGAAAAATGAAAAAAATAGCATATTTTATTTAAATATTTAACTTATAAAAGGGTTATTGTATGGCTCTAATTAATTATTTAATAGAATATTTATAATTAAAGTGTGAAAAGGTTCACTTTGTCTATATTTTATCTAGTTGGTCCATAAAACTAGCGACTATAATCTATTTAACTTGGGTAATGAAATATTTCAAGCATCAAAAAAACTGTCTGCTTGTTAACTCGGTTCATACTACGAATATTCACTTAATAATACAGTTATATTAAAGGTGTGGAAGACTGGGGTTTCAATTCACAATGAGGGAATTTTACTTTACCATAGATGGTATGGTCAAGTATTGTAATCGTGTATGAAAAAAGTGGTTTTTTCCCTTCTTTTTTTCAAAATATCTCAAAAACGGCTTAAACTATTTTGATTAAAAAAATTGAACGAAACCAGAGCATTTCGCTCTACAAAAAAGCTCTAATAAGTAAACATCGAAAAAATTATATTTTTCGAGATAATAATTGTTTTGTCAAAATGTCTGTTAGTTAGTTAGTAAATTTTTGTGAACGAGCTAGCTCAAAAACCTAGTGTGAATATCGAAACCAAATTTCACACGTAGTTTTGGTCCATTGAGATTAAGAGCTGATTAGATTTTGGTGCATATCGACCCAAAATTAGGGGTGTGGAGAGTTAAAAATTAAAAATCTAGGCTATTTGAATAATACTAGTTGTATACATAATCAATGCGACCCCAGAAGTCTAAAAATGCAAAAACTAACCGCTCAAAATTGGTGGGAGGAGGGCGGTAGTGGTCAAAAAATGAAAATATAGGCTCTTGTTCCAAACTCAACCAAATTTTGTATACATAATCACTGGGCACACAGTAATCTAAAAATGCAAAAACTAACCCCCCCCTCGAGATGATTATAAATAATTTTATTAAATATTAAATATAATTGGGAGGCCAGCTTATATGGTAAAGTCAAGTGGATGGCCACATTAGAACACGTCAGCTTATTTATTCTATACCTATATTATAAAAATATATTTTTACCATAATTAAAACAAATATGTGAGTGTCTTTTTTCAGAAAAAATAGATGGAATTTTTTCAAAAAATCAACTCATTGTCGTAACCATATGTACCTATCATATATATTTAAAAAAAACTCAATTTTATGGTCACAATCTAAGATTCTAGTAGAAAATATGTTTATATTGTATGACATATTTTATTAAGTATTTTATTGTAAAACTAACTTTTTGTCTAATAATTATTTTTAACAATCATAAAACATAATTATCAAATATTTAATTATTAAATAAATTATTAAATTATTAAATAAATCATTTAATTATTTTGATTGTTTATGTCCATCGATTAATTTAATAAGTTGTTGTAGGGAAATAAGGACAATAGCTTATGCAAATAATTTTTTATTTTTTGCCAACGTTTCGACAACTTCCTCAGGGCTCAAACAAATTAACTTCTTTGCATATTTGCCATTTTATTAATATTCATTTTTAGCAAACACATAAGGTCAGTCATCACACAGATTGAAAATATTTTCCTATTTAATTAATTTTAAGTTAATTTGTTTGAGCCTGAGGAAGCCAACAAAGCTGACGAAACGTCGGCAAAAAATAAAAATTATCTGCATAAGCTATTGTACTTATTTCCCTACAACAGCTTATTAAATAATTTTCAAATAATTAATAATTTAATAATTTTCCAACACTCTTCTGAGATAAAGATAAAATTAAATAAATATTATATGCAATATTCATTTATTATGAGTTAAGGATTCTAGGTCACTTGTTTCACATTAAAAACTCTTCTGAGACATTCCAGAGTGTATGAGTGTATCGCAAGTCTTCTGAATGAATTCCAGTTCCAATTTCGTTATTTTGGCCTGTTTAAGTTTTCTTCGTAGCCTTTACATTTCCTGTTTTTTTTTGTTTTTTTTTTAATAGATTTACAACACGATAAAATGAAGCTCCTGAGGGCAAAATTATTAAATTATTAATTATTATTAAATTATTAATTATTATTAAATTATTAATTATTATTAAAATTATTAATTATTGTTAAATTATTAATTATTATTAAATTATTAATTATTGTTAAATTATTAATTATTATTAAATTATTAATTATTATTAAATTATTATTAAATTATTAAATTATTATTAAATTATTAATTATGATTAGATTATTAATTATTATTAAATTATTAATTATTATTAAATTATTAATTATTATTAAATTATTATTAAATTATTAATTATTATTAAATTATTAATTATTATTAAATTATTAATTATTATTAAATTATTATTAAATTATTAATTATTATTAAATTATTAATTATGATTAAATTATTTATTTAATAATTTAATATTTGAGCATTATTATTTAATAATTAAGTTGAATGATTGTTAAAAATAGGCGACTGTGGGTAGTGGTCAGAGTGTCGGGCCACTGTCCTGAAGTATGCTGGTTCAAGACTGAGTCTCGGCAGATATTTGCAGTCCCCTCCTCTTGAAAATCAATGGCAAACTACCAAGAGAATTATACTCTTATATATATATACTTATAATTGCCTATATATATATATATATATACATATAAACAACCTCTCCAAAAAGCTCGGAATCGACGTTAAAAAGTAGGTCCCGTATATCTGTGTAAAACAGCTAAACACACTCAGCACATGTATAGGTATGTGGAGATAAGCCGACGCCCATGGCATGGCACTATAAGAGGAAGAAGATTGTTAAAAATAATTATTAGGATTTTTTTGAGATTTAATTGATTTAATAGTTTTTTATTTGATGTTGTATAAAAAAATAGTTCTAATGAATGTTGTTCAGTTTTTTTTTTTATAGATTAAGAATATGTACAGAAATATATAGGTTTCCATTTAAAAAAATAGAACTTGACCTCGAAATACCCTTGAAAGCGTGTTCTAGATATCTACATCGACAAACAATAGCATATTTTAGCCCCCCCCCCCCGATATCAATAAACTTTTTTCATATATTTCATTGTTTTTGAGTTATAAGACTGTCACCCGGTATATATATCTATATAAATAAAGATGTACTGTTACGCTTAAGTGATACGTTGAAGGATCTCCGAAAGTTCTTGGCCGATTTCTTTGAAATTTTGACACAGCATTCCATTCAAATACACGAGTGTTTTTATATATAGCGTTTTTATAGATATCACACCTGTAGCATGTAAAAAAAATTTGAGGAAACAACGCCAGCGCCTCTCTGGGGGTAAAAGCAAACAAACAAGATGGCCGATAATAGCTTTTTGGAAATCTTTCAAATATCAATATTATTTGTAATTATTGGATAAAAATACTTGGTAGGTTTCACATTAAGATATAAAAAAATAAAACGAATTTATTTTTAGAGAATCTTTTTTTTATATCTTAATGTGAAACCTACCAAGTATTTTTATCCAATAATTTTAAAAAATGTTTCACCAAGTACCTACACCAAATTCCTTAAAAAATATTATTTTTGGTTAAGGGAACAATTTTAAAAACGAGACGCTCCCCGGGAGGGGCTAGGTGACGCGGGCCGAAGGCCCGGGCGTCGGAAATAGTATATATATATATATATATATATTTAATAAATTCAATAATATGTATTAATTCTGACTATTATATTTTTTAGTATTTGGAGTTGCGATTTGATCGGAGAACTCGTATTTTAGCTTCCTTCCTGTTCATTCTTATGAATCTCATTTACGTTCCAATTGTTATTTATGTGCCAGCATTAACTTTTAGCCAAGGTAAATCAAATGAGATTAATTCAATCAATTGCAGTTTTTGCTAATAATTATTTTTGTTTTCTTTTTTCCAGTGAGTGGGATTCATCTGCATATAATTACCCCCGTGGTTTGCTTTGTGTGTATTTTATACACCATGCTGGTAACTATAATAATTATTATTTTTATTAATTGTGTAAACTTTATTTCCACTCGTATTATATCGTATGCATACACAATTTATTGCTAAACCGTGCCATTCTTAGTCCAAAAATATTTCCCTCGCAACTTTATTGCTTCTTTCATTCCATTAAGTCAGTCCGGTCGATAACAAAATGAAATCGCTTAGCTTAGGTGAACCTTTCCTCATATGCCAAGCAAAATGCTCAAGATAAACACCTCCGAAATCCAATAATATTCATAAAAATCTTATATAAAAACAGGTGGTCCCCATACAAGTGATTACTTACCAATGCATAATGCTTTTGGAGAGGTTTTTTATGATTCCGTACAAATATCAAAAAGCACCGTATTAATAGTCTAGTTCAGGGGTGAGGAACTTTTTTGTTTTAAAATTTAATAAAAAAATAATAATAATCGTCCCTGTAACCTTTATGCGCAGTTGAAGTAAAACTTCTTTGACTGTTTGGCAAGTATTACCAAAAAGTAGGTTATAATGAAAGCCAATCCATAAATTATTTTATTTTATTTTCATTCAATTTCCAATGTTTCGGAGACTTTTTCTCTCCTTCTTCTACATAAGTGTACTTGGTTATAATATGGTATAATGTTGGAAAATATTGTAATATTGTTGCTATCACTGAAGGAGAGACAAATGAGAACCGATTTATACTCACCCATCAGTAACTATTCAATACCCTGAAGAAGGAGAGAAAAAAGTCCCCGAAACGTCAGAAATTGAATAAAAATTAAATTAAATAATTTATGGACTGCCTTTCATTATAACATACTTATTTCGCTTCAATCTTTCTAAGAAAATAAATAAAATAAAATTACTAAAAAGGGAATAGCGACCTAATATGATGTACACCTACTTCTAATTGTACTTCCAAATATTTCCAAGTACTTCCAAATATTTCCAAGTAATTCCAAATATTTCCAAGTACTTCCAAAATACTTCCAAAAAGGTGTACACCTACTTCCAATCGCGGATCACCCCTCGATTAAACATAAAATAAATAAAGTAAAGAAAATTTTGAAATTTTTTTTTTGAAAATTTTTAAAATTTAAAATATAAAATACTAGGTAGGTTTCACATAAATAAAAGACCAGATGTTTGTTTAGCACGACTCTATATATATTTCGGGGTATAAGCCCATCTTCAGGAGTTAACAAAGGACACTGAATACTAAAATACAAAAATGTTTTAGAAGTTAATTTCTTAATTTTTACAATAAGGGAAGTGGGAGATAAGGTGAGAGAGGGATGGGCTAAAGTACAAAGAAGATTTTTGTTTATCTAAATTTAAGATTAAGAAAAGGTTGTTTGAAGCTTGGGAAGTACCTGGAATTTTATAAATAGAAATGAATGAAAGGTATATGTAGGTGCTATTGTTTGGATATATACATGTATATTATTAGTTGTTTCCGAGGGGTGAACCGCGACCTAAAATCGTATACACCTACTTCCACTTCCACTTTTATTTCCAAGTAGAAGACATTAGATGACAATGGATTATCTGATGAATTCCAAAGTAATTCCAAAGACGGTGTACACCTAATTCCAATAGCGGTTCACCCCTGGGTTGTTTCTTAATGTCAAGCTGGTTATTTAGAATATTAAAAAAAAATTCAAGATTTTCTTTACTTTATTTAAAATGTTTTACCAAGAACCCACACCATTCTCCCTTAACAAAAATAAAATAAATATGTCATATAAGGGACGCCTGGCGCAGCTAGGCCCTCCGGGCGGCAGCGTCTCGAGACGTCCAAAAGTTTGATTCCTGAAATATCAGCATGCCAGCCCTTACCACACTCCTACTACCAGGACTTTTGTTCTCCTTTTTCTATTGATATATCTACTTTCTAATGTGTAGAGCTCCACAAATTTTAATCTTCCACCCGGGTTTGTGTAGTTCGGAGAATGATCATAGTTAGAGGAAGAGGAGAGAGTCCAGAGGACATGTATAGGGTTGGCGGGTGAATGAAGATCAGAGCTGCGTCTAGGGGCAAAGAATAGGTTCGGTTAAAGGAGGTAGCAAGAGACCAGCCTCGCCGACTGCGTCTATAATTAATCAGAGGGATTGAAGATTGAGTTGTAGAACTAAATGTCGAATTGATGGAAAGACCAGGGCCACAGAGAGAAAATCCGGGACCGGGGACAGGGGAAGTCTAGGGCCAAGTTATAAACAAATACTATATAATCAAAGTCAGTATAATAATTATATTATCTTATTCTAGAGGTATTAGTATTAACAGTTATCAAACAATCTACGGCCGACCGCCGACGTCACCCGAACTCGCCCAATCATTTCAAATAAAGCAAATGGTTTAGTAGTTTTTAAGGAATTTGGTGTTGGTACTTGGTGAAACATTTTTTAAAATTATTGGATACAAATTACTTGGTAGGTTTCACATTAAGATATAAAAATTAAAACGAATTTATTTTTGTAGAGTCTTTAATCTCGATATATATATTTCTGATGGCTAACCCATCTTCAGGAGCAACAGAAAGTAACTGATAACGAATAGGTATATCGAGATTAAAATCTCTCCAAAAATAAATTCGTTTTATTTTTTATATCTTAATGTGAAACGTACCCAGTAATTTTTATCCAATAATTTCAAAAGTAGTACTAGTATAGGCTTTGGTCGGGCAACGTCGCTTCGGCGGTCGGCCGAATTGTCCGATGTCAGCCAGTGTGACCGGAGCCTAGGTTTTTGTTTTGCATTTGTACCGAAACCTAACAGAGCATTCATTCAATTAAACGAATCATAATCAATGAGTAGATGAAGTTACCTAATAGCTAATATTAACAAATATTTGACAATCCATACAGATATAATATTCATCAATAAATATCCAAAATTAGTGAAGTATAGTAAGACAATATTTGTTTAATCTGAAAACATTCTAATCATTTCAATGAGTATTCATTTATTAACAACACAGTCTAATTTCTTTAAATATTTATTTTTCGTATTATCCTATAAGATATTTACAAATATTTAACTACTTGATAATTATAACCATATATCATTCTATTATCGAAATCAAGACACATACACATTTTAAATTTTAAATGCTTACAAATTCAAGATTTCAACTTTCACCTAAAATAAAGCTTTTTTAATAGATTATTTTAAAGAGAAATCAATAAGTTTGTTCTCTGATGCAAATTAACAAATACATATATAACGAATATAACTAAATATATAAATTATCTCTTGGAGGCTATAGTTTCTAAGTTTTGATTGACCTTCATCATCAGTCTTTTTAATTAGAAATATTTCATCTGTTATTTTTCATTATTTCGAATACTCGATTGCATATAGGTAAATTCGTTTGTGGTAATAGAGAGCTGGTTCCATAACAAACGAATTTACCTAGCTTCAATCCGGTATTTGAACCCATGAGAAATAAAGTAAAATTAGACGTTCACTATGAGCTAAAAAAATTATAAAGTTCTTATTTCTACATCATTAACTATCTTTTTTGAATAACAAATATCAATAGAATTATAATATTTTGTCCGCAGTCCGAAACACCCCTAGTTTAAAGCAATACTAGAATCGATTTCCATTCTTATTCAATCAGAAAGACCAAATAATAATTTCTCATTTACCTCAAATAAGTAAGCCAGTCAAGACTAAAGTCTAACCTCTCCACCTTAGCATAGCTGATCCTAAAGTCTAATATTTGAGGTGACATTATCTCTCAGGACTGAGCAGTGGGGCAGCTGCTTGACTTTTCATTTTACCTTTTGTTTTAGGGTGGCATCAAAGCTGTAATCTGGACCGATTTCTTGCAAGCCTTTGTTATGCTCGGAGCTTGCGTTGTAATTCTGTTTCAAGGAA
Source organism: Forficula auricularia (assembly GCA_024734495.1). Lineage (NCBI taxonomy): Eukaryota > Metazoa > Arthropoda > Insecta > Dermaptera > Forficulidae > Forficula > Forficula auricularia. The sequence goes on along the minus strand of JALMQS010000030.1, from coordinate 7,614,171 downwards.
TATTTCGTATTGGTAGCTTAAGCGAAGTGTGGAGAATCGCTGATGAAAACAAACGCCTCAATCACTTCAAGTAAGTATTCCTAATAAATTTTTAGAATTCATCTGTAGTTTAATTTTGAAAAATATTCAAATCCGTCATTCCAAAAATTATAGGTGATAACAGAATCAATATCTTGACCCTTGACGTTAGAGAAAATTTTTCAAATGAATATAAAACGTATTAAGGTGAAACCCCTCAAATCCGAACCCTAGAAATCCGAAATCCGAACGCAATAAAGAGAACCTCATTTACTTAGTCATAAAACAATTATGTATATTCTACATTATAACCTTATTTAACATAATTAGTTGAAAAATTAACAATTAAGTACAGTTAGCATACCTAACAAAGTGTAAATGTGTCTACATACTTATGTCATCCAGGATTGAAAAACGGTAAAAGTTGGTTATTGAAATTCTTTAGGTTAATCACTTTGCAAAAACAATGAAATAATAATAGATACACACAAAATATCACTTAATTCAGTTGATATCAGTTATCTTCAATTGTCAAAGCTGCTTTCGGCTAATCCGAACAGGCTACAACCCCAGTTCGGATTTGAGGGGTTTCAAGTTGCATTGTTATTATTATAAATTTATTTATTTCATTCCATGTGACGAAATTCTCTAAGTGACAATAAATCTAAATGTAAACCCACACAAATCTACTATAAAATATCTTTTAAAATTTTATTTAACTTAACTTTTATTAGTGAAATATCAACATTATTTTTAGATATTTCATTGTTCGCATCCATTATCAAATATTTAAAAGGATCGTAGGGAGTTGGACTAGAATTTAAATCAAACGCAAAGTTTTTTAATTAAATGGGCCAAAAACGTTTCGTCACTGATTAGATACTTCCTCATTGGCTGAAATAGTGAAAACAAGACCTTTTATTATTTATTTCATGTTTTTTATAGTAGTACAATAGTAGAGATTAGGTTAGTTTTTACCTCATTTTATAAACTTATTTGTCAGGTGTTATAACTTATAACTACAAGAAAAAACATTCCAAAGAGTATGTCTTCACCGAATCATTCAATTTTGTTATCAATGTCAAATAACCCGTATGGAAATAAATAGATTTTCGAAATAGTTTTTTTTTATATATATTTTGAAAATATATTAAAAATATAAAATTTTTGTGTTAAATTTATATAAAATTTATACTAGAACGACATAAAAATAATTTTATTTTAAGAATATATAGAAAACATAAACTTTATATAAATTTAACACAAAATTTTTAATCTATTTATTTCTATACCGGAAAGCGATTCTTGAAAATAGATTTAATGGTTGATGAAATATTTTAATCAATTTTGATTTTTATATAATTATTATAATGAAGAACAATTACAATTGTTTTTTAAATGTTTTATATTGTCTTGATAACAAATTGAATGTTTTGGTGAAGACATACCTATTCTTTTAATGTTTTTTCTCGTAGTTATAACACCTGACAAATAAGTTTATAAAATGAGTTAAAAACGGACCTAACCTCTACTATTGTACTATTAAAAAAAACATGAAATAATTAATAAAAGGTCTTGTTTTTCACTATTTCAGCCACTGAGGAAGTCGCTAATCAATGACGAAACGTTTGAGCAATTTAATTAAAAACTTTGCGTTTGATTTAAATTCTGGTCCAACTTCCTACGATCCTTTTAATATTATTTTAAAAAAAAATTATTTTTTTCGACCCTTTCTTGAAAAAATTCTATGTACGTGCCTTATGCACGTGCTGCTTTTTTGTTTTAATAGTATGAAGTTACCTTATGGAAAATGGTTAGTAGATAAACATAAATCGATTGAAGTCTGATAATTAAAGGGTAAGTACGTGAGATGGAATCCACGATCTTAAGGATTTAGATCTAGGTCTCCTAGCACGTTTGGATTCTATCAGGTATATGATTTAATCGGTGATACTCGATTAAAACAATTTCAATTTATGACATATGAAGAATCAACCTGTTCCTGTTTTTATGTGAGTCTTTTTATCACTAGAAAACAAATAAACAATTTGCTTATCTTGATATGATAAGACGAGAATGACATTGACAAAAGTTCAAAAATAGTTCAAATAAATCTAGGTTTAAAAAAATGGGCAAGTTTCTCGATCAATTCTCTAAACCAGAGGTTCCCAAACTGTGCGCAGCGGATTCTTCACAGGTGCGCCGCGAAATTTCATAATTAATTGAAGCAAGACATTTGACCTAACTAGAAAAAAAATTGAGTGGATAAAAATTTATTTATTATTTATTTTTATCTCTTACTTACGATTAGACATATTTTTAATTACATTATATAAAAAATAATGGAACAAAAATTTAAGAAAGGGGTGCTTAAAATTATAATTATAAAATTTTCAAACTAAAAAAAAAGAATTGAAATATACTATAAAATGAACCTATAATAAAAAGAAAGTTATTATTTTTCTAGGGGCCAAAATTGTGGGGGAGGGAGTTAAAAAGGCAGAACTATCAATATAAGTCCTAGATCCTTTGATCGATTTTTAACCTTGGAGATAGAAGCTCTCAAAGAGTCAAGACCCCGGCAGGCGATCGCAAAAATAGTAATCGATTCTTACATAATACTTGAGGAATAACCCTTCTACATTGCATTTTTGGCGTTTCGATTATTATTGGTAACAAGTGCTGAAGACATGACAGAAGTCAGGACGGATCTAGGGGAGAATAGGGGGCCACGCTTAGACCATAAAAGCCTATAGACATGCCCTGGTGGCGATTTGGTGAGGCCAACAACACCTACAGATGACGCCAAGTCATCTGTAGGTAAAACACCGACAATTAGCATGGCCACTATAGGAATTATTATACATTGAGATAAATTTATCATAGTTTAGATTATTTATTTTAGATTCCAATAATCGCAAATTAATATACCAAAATATTTATTTATTTTTTTAACAAAATGTTTTATTTCCATATTTAAATTACATATTTATTATTTTAACAATAATTCGGGCATCGAGCAACACTCCCTTCCCATGCCCAGATATACCCCCTAAGGTTCCCCTTTCCAACAAAAAAAGAATCATTGAAATCGGACAATAAACAAAGAAGTTATTTGAGAATGTGACGTCATCTGTAGGTGATGTTGGCCTCACTTCACTCTGTGTTGAGAGTAGCAGAGGTTGTGTCTATAGGCTTTCATGGCCTAAGGGGCCACGTGCCCTCGGCGGTAAATTTTTAAGAAGCGGCACATTTTGGGAAGCGGGATATTTTTGTATAAATGTTGCAGTAAAAACCCGTTTTTTAGTAAGAACGCGTTCTTACTAGTTAAAACAGTTTCAATGAATACCTTTGTTTCAAATAAAATCTACTGATGTTGGTTATGTTTGGTCCAATGTCTAGAATCTTCATTTTTGACCTTCCGACTCATTTTGGGTGTTTATTTTGAAAAAATTTTAAACGAAAATGTCAAAAATTAGAAGCAAAGTTATAGAGGATGTAATTTTTGACATTTTCTTTTAAAAAATTTTGAAACACCCAAAATGAGGCGGAAGGTCAAAAATGAAGATTCTAGACATTGAACCAAACTCAACCAGCATCAGTAAATTTTATTTGCCACAAAGGTATTGATTGAAATGCATTTTAACTAGTAAGAACCCGTTCTTACTAAAGAACGAGGTTTTATTGCAACATATATTTAGCTTTGGGGTTTGGGGGAAGTGGCTGAAAATTCAAACTTGCCCCCCCCCCCCTTCCCTGACAAAACCCGTATGGAAATAAATAGATTTTTGAAATATGTTTTTTATATATTTTAGAAAATATATTAAAAATATAAAATTTTTGTGTTAAATTTATATAAAGTTTATGTTTTCTATATATTCTTAAAATATAATTATTTTTATGTCTCTCTAGTATAAATATATATAGTATCTTTTTTTCTGTTGAGGTCCAATTTGGCTGAGAGGGGTTCAAAAATAAAAAAATGATGAAAATGATATTTGATGAAATTTGATACACATAGCCAATATTTTTTCTAGTGGTTTTTTTAGCTGAGAGGGTCCCAAAATATATTTCGGATATGTTCCCAGAATATAAACAAAAGATATTTCGAAAATCTATTTATTTCCTTGCGGAAAGACCTAGATCCGGCTCTGAAAGCCAGGTCTCAGTTTTTGAAAAAAAAAGTATTTTGTTGTGCTATTTAATTAAACTAATTATTAAAATATGGTTGAATTAAAATGAATATTGTGGTAGAATCAAAATAAATAAACTGCAACGGATCGTTGCTAAACTTAATATATGTTTATTTAATATGTTTATTCCTTTATTATTAATCAGATATCACTGGTTATTTGAAGTCCATGTTTAAAATAAAATAATAAAGAATTAAAAAAAGTACTATCTTACTATAGAGTAAAAAACTTTAAAATATAATTTTACTAAAAACTTTATTTAACCTTTTTTGTGGTCCCATGGTCCTTAATTAGTATATTAAATTTCATCAAAATTGGTTAAATCATTTTCAAGATATTTAGAAAAAACTAAAAAAGTACTGAAATAAAGTACTAATGTTTGCGTGCCGTTATGTACCAAAAACTAATCAGCTCTTCATTTTGTTAAAATAATGGTAGGTATTCAATTTCATTTCAATCGGTTCAATTGTGTGAAAAAAATCGTGGACGAAATAAACGACCTTACATCCATCCATCCGCACAGACTTAATGAAAAAATCGCACTTTTTGGCCTCTGGACGAGACCCCATGTAATTTTTGCCAAAACCGTCACATGCTAAAATTCAACCTAATTGAATACTACAATTTGTAACTTTAATTGAGACCATGGGTTCCGTAGTTTTTACATGAGGACCCTTTGAAGTCGCGCTTGCCGCGAGACCAATTACGATACTTTGCCCATGCTTCGCTTTGGATAAAGTAAAAACAAGTGGTTGATTAATTATTAAATAGCAAACAAACTAGGTACTAATGTTAGGTAATATACACGGATGATCTTTCGTTGACCCTCTTAAGCCGTGAAGAAAGAGGGACTATTCTGGGGTTGTTTAAAAGGATGAAAATGAGGTTCTAATAAATTCTTTTATTCGGAATTTTAATCATGCAATTTGGAATTTTGTAATAAAATTTATGGCCACTTGTAAATAATTTTTTTGATAATGGACCTAAAGATTTGCATTGTTGGCAGTTTTAAAGACCAAATTATCACCCCCCCCCCACCCCCACTCGTTTATCTTCTTCCTTTTAAGTTTAAAAAAAAAAACTTTCTCGAACCATTATCAATTTCCTTTGCGTTCGCGACCAAAAATAACTTTTTATTTAATATGCTCTGTAAATAAAATTGGTTGTAGTTGTAGAGAATAGATCTGGCTTGATGCGAATCATGCTATTTTCTACAGAATCAATAATTTTCTCTGTTCGTGATTCAAAATGATAACGTGACCGAAATCGGCATGTGGTTTACTCTTGGCCAACACCGGAGCTCGATGCGGTATTCTAATTGAATTCACAATCCCAAAGTCCATCTTATTATTTAATTCAATAAAATTAAAAAACCATTTCATCCCCTTGAAATTTTCTTAAATTTTAATTTGCACAAGCATACAAAAAATATTAATTAAGCATAAATTAAATTTTTTTATTTAATTAAAGTTTCAATTCCTTGATTTAAGGTAGTTGTTTCACCATATGGGTTTTGTTAGGATGTTTTTGAAATTTAGAGAGATTATTATTTAAATAATTCTGCATCGATTGTTGGGGAAATGAAATTGATGAACAATATAGTTCCGGAGATTTTAAATTCCAAAGATAGAGTTTTTCACTCTTATACATTGCACTATACGGGATATCGGAAAGTTTACATACATATTTAATTATAATTAAGAAACTCTTCTTACCATTGTTATAAAAAACCGAGGGGTGATCCGCGATCGGAAGTAGGTGTACACCTCTTTTGCAGTATTTTGGAAGTAATTGGAAATATTTGGAAGTACTTGGAAATGTTCGGAAGTACTTGGGAATGTTCGGAAGTACTTGGAAATGTTTGGAAGTACTTGGGAATATTTGGAATTACTTGGGAATATTTGGAAATGCCTGGAAATATTTGGAAGTATTTGGAAATATTTGGAAGTACTTGGAAATATTTGGAAGTGCTTGGAAATATTTGGAAGTACAAGTGGAAATACGTTATTAGGTCGCGGTTCACCCCTCGTAAAAAACTAAACCAACATTAAACAATAACTAATACTTTTTTTAAGAAAATTTTAATTCATAGTTACAACACAGTTTCTGAGATAATAATTAATAAATAATGAAAAATGTATAAAGAAAAATTTACACTAAAAACAAGCTGGCAACAAAGCTTGTATTTAACCTAAAAGTGGGTTAACTTTAGTACTTTTTGACGTTTTTCGCTTCAGCCATTGTCGCAACAGCTTTCAATCGCTTATTAAGAACTTTTTGTTTTATAAAATCTTCCTTTATAATGTACTTTATTTGACATTTCTATGATAAAATATATACAAGCTCGGACAGTGTTGCCAGATTCGTCAAGCGAGCACGGGATTGGCTAGGAGTGGTACATAAACAGCAAAAAAGTTTTGGGCTTATTAATTATGAATCCTTATTGTCTATTCTATACCGGCTGAGTTTTTTTATCTTGAGAAAGTCTTATAATTCAAAAACAGATGCATTATATGGAAACAAGTTTCAAATAAAAGTTTATTTATATCGAGGGGGAAACTAAACTACGCTATTGTTTGTCAACCTAGAACAAGCTTTCAAGGATATTTTAATGTAAAGTACTGTTTTTTACATGGAATCCAATATTTTTCTGTACATATTCTGAATCTACAAAAAAAAAAAAAAAAAAAAAACTGAACAACTTTTTATAAGAACTATTTTTTAATACGACATCAAATAAACAAAATACATGAATCACTTAGATCTCATAAAAAGATTCTTAATAATTATTTTTAACAATTATTTAAGTTAATTATCAAAATAATTATCATAATCTGCTGGTCTACATTAAACCGAGAGAGGAACAACAGGGTTTTAGAAAGAACCGCTCAACAACTGACGCTATTATATTTATTATACGACAAATAGTTGAAAAATCAATCGAATTCAACAACCCGGCATACTTATGTTTCATAGATCTTAAAAAAGCTTTTGATCGGGTAAGATTAGAAGATATAATAGGTTGTCTCAGAGAAAGAGAGGTTCCAGAAAGATTAATTAGAATAATAAAGGATTTAAACACAAATGCAAGAGCAAAAATCAAATCAAATAACCAGATATCGGGATCTATTTCAATAACAAGTGGAGTGAGGCAGGGCGATTCGTTAAGTCTTTTGCTCTTCAATCTCATTGTGGATAAAATTTTAGCATATTTGACAGTACCCATCTTGGATACAAAATGGGAGAAAACTCCATACAGGCTGTGTGCTATGCTGATGACGTGGTTTTGGTGTCGGACAGCGAGCAAAATCTGCAAACTCTCTTATCTCAATTCGATCAAATTGCAGAAAGATTAAATATGGAAATATCCATTGAAAAAACAAAATGTATTGTGATAGCGAAAGAACATCTTAAGTGTGAAATCAAACTTAAAAATATAACATTAGATCAAGTTGAAAAATTTAACTATTTGGGAGCCGAGATTTCGGCGCACAGAGATCTCAGCCAAGAGGTTAAAACCCAAGTAACAAAAGGAGCTAGGATAGCTGGATGTCTATATGGTTTGGTCTGGAAAAACAAATATATGTCAGCAAAAAGCAAAGTACGAATTTATAAGACCTGCGTACGTCCCGTGTTAACATATGCAGCAGAAACCAGAGCATCAACAATTACCACCCAACAACTACTCCGAACAACAGAGATGAGAATAATAAGGGCTATACATGGAAAAACATTAAGGGATAGAATCCGCAGCAAAGATCTAAGAGAACTAAGCGAAATCCAGGATATAGTGCAATGGATCGATGTGAGAAGGAGAGGATGGGGGGAACATGTGGAACGAATGACGGATGACCGCCTTGCAAAAATCGTGAAGGAAAATCGCCCACGTGGCACACGGAGCAGAGGGCGGCCGAAAAAAAGGTGGAAAGATGTCGCAGCAAGAAACTAACGTCTTTATTCTTTTTTTATTATTGGAAGAACAGGCGAAAGCCTATGAAGAAGATGAAGAAGAAGAATTATCAAATAATAATGATTAAATAATTAATTATTAAATAAATAATTTAATAAAAAATAAAAGTACATATTTGACACTTGGTCTCTATAGCTTACTTTATGATTTTATTTTTTTCATAGCACTCCTTCAAATATATAGTCTTTTTGTCTTCAATTTTTTTGCCATCTTTTACTGCACATATTTGAATATCTCAACGTATTCTGCATATTACTTGCATATTTCAGCATTTTAACTGCATATTTTGGCACTTTTTACTGCATAAAAATCCGGTCTCTACTGATGAGTTTAGAGTCGTGTATAGATTTTAATCCGATTGAAATAAAGGAAGGGATCGTAAAGTAGGAGTGTCGTAAAATAAATATTTTAATCATTCATATATCGTCTTCGGTCATTCGCATTGTCTTGAAATTTGAAACTTAAGCTATTTAAAGGCAAAAAGTTACCGAGCATCGCTCGGTGCGCCAGGCACTGATTTGTATTGAAGCATAAAAAATTTGCTCTTATTGGTTAAAAAATTATTGTATATTGATAAATATTAGAAAAACCTCCGTGTTATTAAGTGAATTTTTGTTATTAAAAATTTGGATTTTTTTAAAATTGTTTTTACTTTACTATACAGGGTATGGTGTATGAGAAAAGTCTTTTTTTGCTTTGTTTTTCGGAATATCATTCATATATCGTCTTCGGTAAGTCGCAGAGCCTTGAAATTTTAAACTTAAGCAGAGGCAAAAAGTTACCGAGCATCGCTCGGTGCTCCAGGCACTGATTTGTATTGAAGCAGAAAAAATGCTCTTATTGGTTAAAAAATAAGCTGGCGTGTTCTGATCGCCATCGACTTGACTTACCATTCAACCTGGCCCATAAAATTATTTATAATCATGTAGGGGGGGGGGTTAGTTTTTGCATTTTTAGACTTGTGGGGTCCCATTGATTATGTATACCTACAGGTTGAGTTTGGTAAATGAGCAAGATTTTCATTTTTTGACCCTACACCCCAACGCCCCCCATTTTTGGCGCTTAGTTTTTGCATTTTTAGTCTTCTGGGGTCCCACTGATTATGTATAAAAAATTTGGATGAGTTTGGTAAATGGCAAATATTTTCATTTTTGACCCCGCCCCCCCCCCATTTTGGGCGGTTAGGTTTTGCATTTTTAGACTTCTGGGGGTCCACTGATTATGTATACAAAATTTGGTTGAGTTTGCTCAAACGGTCTAGATTTTTAATTTTTAACCCCCTCCACCCCCTTAATTTTTGGTCGGTATGCACCAAAATCTAATCAGCTCTTAATCTCAATGGACCAAAACTACGTGTGAAATTTGGTTTCGATATTCACACTAGTTTTTGAGCTAGCTCGTCCACAAAAATTTACTAACGCACAGACTACCGGACAACCAGACAAACTAACAGACATTTTGACAAAACAATTATTATCTCGAAAAATATAATTTTTTCGATGTTCACCTATTAAAGCTTTTTTGTAGAGCGAAATGCCATGGTTTTGCTCAATTTTTTTAAACATAATAGTTTCAGTCGTTTTTGAGATATTTCGAAAAAAAGAAGGGAAAAAAAATACTTTTTTTCATGCACGGTACAATACTTAACCATACTCTGTATTGTAAAGTAATTAGCTAAATATGTATTTATCTTAAGTTTAAAACTAGGAAAAGAATTAATACGGTTTTATGTTGATGAAGAGGACAGGACTGTAAACAAAAGTCAGGCGTGATAAGAATCTTGTGGCAGGCGTGTACCTTGTTTCAGCCACTTAATAGTTAAGGAGAACCTCCTCTAGTCTTGAAGAACCAGCAGAGAGCAGACGCGTGGAAAACGAGATGATGAGGATGAGGATGAGGACGAGGAGAAAGAGGGCCGGAGTCCTCCGTCTCCGAGACTGATCCACAAGTGGCCCGCCTCGGGATTCCCCCCTTGGGCACCCCTGCATTCATTCACTTCCAATGAGAAAAAAATTACAAATCAAATCACTTCCAGAACAAAGGTTATTTAGACATACATACTTTTTCATCCAAAAATATTAAATGAATAGAAAAATACTTTAATCGAGGCTTTTGTTACGTCCAGAATACCTTTCGTCATCCTCATTCAGGAAAGCTTCTTCTATTTATCGATAGTTTTCGAAAATTAAAAAAAAAATAAGCTGACGTGTTCTGATGTGGCCATCCGCTTGACTTTGCCATACAACCTGGCCCCTCACTTATATTTAATATTTAATAAAATTATTTATAATCATGTAGGGGAGAGGGGTTAGTTTTTGCATTTTTAGACTCCTGGGGGGAGTGGGGGACACTGAATATGTATACAAAATTTGGTTGAGTTTTCTATAAGAGCCTAGATTTTCATTTTTTGACCATAAACCCCTCCCCCTATTTTAAGCTCTTAGTTTTCATTTTTGGACTCCTGGGGGCCCACTGATTATGTATACAAAATTTGTTTGAGTTTGGTACAAGAGCCTATATTTTCATTTTTTGACCATACACCCCCTCCCCCCATCTGGGCGCTTAGTTTTTGCATTTTTAGACTTCTGGGCGTCCACTTATGTATGCAAAATTTGGTTGAGTTTGCTGAAATGGCCTAGATTTTTAATTTTTAACCCCCCCTCTCCCACCCCCTTAATTTTGAGTTGATATGCACCAAAATCTAATCAGCTCTTAATCTCAATGGACCAAAACTACGTGTGAAATCTGGTTTCGATATTCACACTAGTTTTTGAGCTAGCTCGTCTACAAAAATTTGGTAACGCACAGACTAACGGACAACCAACAGACAACCTGACAACAGACAGACTAATTATCTCGAAAAATATAATTTTTTCGATGTTTATTTATTAGAGCTTTTTTGTAGATCGAAATGCCATGGTTTCGCTCAATTTTTTTAATCAAAATAGTTTCAGCCGTTTTTGAGATATTTCTTAAAAAAAGAAGGAAAAAAACACTTTTTTCATGCACGATTACAATACTTGACCATACCCTGTATGATAAAGTAAAATTTATCTTTTATATATGTACTTAGCTGTTGAGGTAGTTGTTACACCATATAGGTTTTCTTAGGATTTTTTTTGAAATTTAGACATATTATTATTTAAATACTTCTGAATATTTTTCTAATTAATATATTAAATAATAAATAATATAAGTGAGTTATTTTTAAACAAGATATATATATATATATATATAGACCACTGCTGGTTGAGACTATTGAGGTCAGCTGAAGCTCATTTCTCTTGGTCCAGATTTAAGATTCAGCTATTCAATAGCCTCAACCAGCAGTGGTCTAGCGATATAGTATATATATATATATATTGTTTAAAAACGTCGCGGCCAAAAGATAACTCGCTTTGATATATGAATTATTATTTAATATACTAATTAGAATAATATTTAAACATTCATTATTTTTATACAGAAATATATAAATTCAGATATTATAATATCTGGCAAAAATCACCTGCATTCGATTCGCGAGTGAATCAAATGTAGGAAACTCATGGTTAAATAATTCTGCATTGATTGGTGGCAAAACGAATTATATTAACAATATAGTTCGGGAGAATTAAATTCCAAAGATAGAGTTTTTCAGACTCTTATACAGTGCATTAAACGGGATATCGGAAAGTTTACATACATATTTAATTATAATTAAGAAACTCTTCTTACCATTGTTATAAAAGACTAAACCAACACTAAACATTAACTAATACATTTTTTAAGAAAATTTTAATTCATAGTTACAATACAGTTTCTGAGATAATCTATATATATAAAATGGAAAAGTCTCTAAATATGTTTGTATGATCCAAACGATCTGATTGGCCAGTGCATAGGCAATAGCAAAGTGTTAAATTATTAGAACGATTCTGATTGGTCAGATAGCGATCGTGCTTAGCCAATGCTTTAAATAAATATTAAAAAAAAACTTTTGTCCATCTCCTGACGCTGCCCGCCAGGGCAGCCCGCCCGGAGGGGCTAGGTGCAGAAGGCGTGCCGAAGGAACGCCTGGAGCAACTAGTGATGAAAAATAATGAAAAATATATAATGAAAAAATCTACACTAAAAACAAGCTGGCAACAACAGCATATATTTAACCTAAAAGTGAGTTAACTTTAGTAATTTTTTGACGTTTTTTTGCTTCAACCATTATCGCAACAGCTTTCAATCCCTTATTAAGAACTTTTTGTTTTATAAATATCACTTTATAATGTACTTTATTTGACATTTCTATGATAAAATATATAGAAGCTCGGACAGTGTTTACAGATTTTCAAACGAGCACGGGATTGGCTAGTAGTGGTACATAAACAGCAAAAAGTTTTGGGCTTATGAATTATGAATCCTTATTGTCTGTTCTAGATACTCTAGCATTAACTTTTTCGCTAGTATCGTCGCGAAACAACCACCTTAAATCTTGTATTATTCTGATTAAATTTATATCAGGTTGAAATTTTAATTATATCATTCATAAATAACATTGTTCGACAAAAATTTCACCATGTAAACCTAACAATGGATTACGCTGATTATCATGCAATTTCTCGATTTTTTATAACACGTCAGAATTTTGAGATATTATAGGTCAAAATGACGAAAATAGGCCATTTTTAACCTATTTTCGAGTCCCATTAAATATTAAACAGCAATATTTGAGATCAAAATATTTCCGTGAGGTAATAGAAAACAGCTTTCTCTTTGATTTTCAAATTACCACTTGTTTTTAGCTCAATTAGAGCTCGAGTTATAACTAAAAAACTAAAACTACGTGATTATAAAGGATAATAAACGTAGATAAAAACATAAGGTCTTAGTTTTTTAATTATAACTCGAGTTCTAATTTAGCACAAAAACAAGTGGTAATTTGAAAATCAAAGAAAACGCTGTTTTCTATTATGTCAAGAAAATATTTTGATTTCAAATATTGCTGTTTAATATTTTAATGGGACTCGAAAATGGGTCAAAATGGCCTTTTTCGTAATTTTGACCGATAATATCTCAAAACTCTGACGTGTTGTAAAAAATCGGGACATTGCATGATAATCAGCGTATAAAACTCTACTGGAATCCATTGTTAGGTTTACGAGAGGAAATTTTTGTTTAATAGTGTTATTTTAAAGGTATTTTTAAAGTAAATAGTAATATGTTTATAAATAAATAAAAATAATAAGCCGGTCAAATGTGAGTCGGACCTGATTATAGAGACGTTCCTTTGCCCCTGTAAGCTCTGCAACTAATCGACTCCTCTGCTCATTGAATATCTACCCGGCAGGTGTCTCTGTATAATATCAAATATCTTACTTATTAAGCGGATATTGATGAGGCAGTCCAAAAAAGAAGAAGATAATTTACACTATCTTTTTATTCATAAAACCGACGTTTCGGAGGATATTCCCTCCTTCTTCAGGGTTTTGAAAAGTCAGTGAAGGAAATCCAATGTAGCATTCCCTCTGTCTCCTCTTTCAGTGGCAGTAACAATAATATCTTGTATTTCATTCTCAGCAGAATTATAATGTAATAATGATTTGGAAAAATCCAAATCATTATTACATTATAATTCTGCTGAGAATGAAATACAAGATATTATTGTTACTGCCACTGAAAGAGGAGACAGAGGGGAATGCCGCATTGGATTTCCTTCACTGACTTTTCAAAACCCTGAAGAAGGAGGGAATATCCTCCGAAACGTCGGTTTTATGAATAAAAAGATAGTGTAAATTATCTTCTTCTTTTTTGGACTGCCTCATCAATATCCACTTAATTCACTTATCAGTCCGTCTCCAATCTTATCTTACTTATTAATTAATAAAGTAAAGGGTGTGTAGTTTCACAGTGAATGAAATAAAACTCAACGAGGCTTATACAAATTCAATATATTTCGGACTAATAATCCGAAATATATTGAATTTGTATAAGCCTCGTTGAGTTTTATTTCATTCACTGTGAAACTACACACCCTTTACTTTATTAATTAATATCATGTTTGACCTAACACCTACTCCACTCTCCCTAAGTAAAATATCTTACTTATCTTCTTGTCGAGCAGTTTAATTAATAAAAACTATTTATTGAACAGAAACAATAAATAATAGTACGTTTCATTCGGCTTATTCTGCGAGCGTTTTCAAGTATGAGCACAAACTCCTATTTTAGCTTAACTGATTGGTCACGTCATTTACTAGTTTTTATATAGTATATGAGTACAGTCTAGTCAAAAACTCACTACACCAACGACTCTAGTGTCATCTATGTCGGATTGAGCATTACATGTTTTGTAAACCATAAACTTGCATCTAATCTCAATTCATATAAATCCAGGAATGCTTCCAGAAATTTTATCAACCGGTTCGCAGTAAAATTACTTTTTGCTCATAGAGTACCTAGAATTTTTATTTTTTCTTCAATTAACTAAAACAATAAATTCTTTGATAAGTAACTCAATCTTATTATATAACTGTTTGTAAATGATACAACAAGCTATTTATAGATTTCTTATTACATATTTAAAAAAAATTAATTGAATATATTGTCAATCATATTACCATTTGAAGAACTCCAATTATACTGCTTAAATTAATCCATTGAGTTATTAAGAATTAATTCACATATAAATATATTATAGATTACATAGTTTGAATTGATTATTTAAAGTAATAAGTTAATTTGAAAAATAAAGTATCTTTTGTTAATTTATAATTACAGATTTTGCTTTACTAAAACGTGGCAAATTAAGTTTTTTTTTTTAATTTATACATTATTTATTTATAGAGCTTTTAAACTTTTAATTGAATTCAAATAAAATCAAGGGACTCAAAAAAGCCTCAAAATGATGTAGAAGTCACGAATAGATTTACATGATAAGATATAAAAGTTTACTTTTATGACTATTTAATTCGAATACAGCGAGAGGAATTTCGTTATAAAGTATGGTGACGTCATAGCTAGCTTATGGGTTTCCTTGCGTTTGGAATCCGTTTCAAAGCGATGTGGAACTGTAAAATTTTACTCCTATTACTGGATTTTGTATTTTATATCTAACAAAATATTTGAGATATCAAAATCGTATTATGATTTTTGGTTTCGGCTAAAATTCCAAGTTTGTGTCTTATATTTAGTTTACGAGTTACAATGCTCTTACATACATTCTTTTGACATTATAGGGTTCCGTTTTACTTTTGAATGAAACCCTAAAAAAGTAAAGTAAGACAATTGAAATGTCAATTTTTTTCTTTTACAAACAAAGAAACAGAGTTTATATATTCGCTCCGTGCGCAACCGCGCTTAGCGCCATCCGTGGCCAAAAAACAACTTCAGGTACAATAATAGCGTATAAAAGCAATAGGAATTTACGAAAAATAATTAATTTCATAAAAAATACAATATTTAAAAGCTAAAATAATCATAGATTTCCGTAATAAATAAATTTGTTAATAAACAATTAAAATAATAGCTTGAAAAATATAATTTTTCAATTAAAAAAAATCTTTAAATATCCTTATTGAGGTTAACCTTCATGAAATGTCATAATGGATAAAATTATGAAAACTGGCTTTGAAAAAATTACCCATTCGATCGATTTTAATAAACAAAAGTATTTATGAATATTAAATATCATTTCTCAATTATATAAAACTGTTGTACGAATTAATTGGTATTTATTTCCTTATACTTACTCCGACTTTTTTAAAGCTTTCAACCAGTGGACTTTGTGTGGATAGTTAGGGTTAGCCGAAGGAAAACAATAAAATTCATGAATTCATTGAAGTTTAGTGAAATGTTTTTACAGTTCGTCACAGAGCACTTGAAAACTTCTTTTTTACTTGAATTCATCATCAATTGATTCACTTTATAAATTAAAGTAAAATAATTAAACAGTTTTCGATTCAGTAAAATACACTTTAATATACATAGATGAATGCTAAATAAGGAGGTAGATTGTACCCGAAGTTCTTAAAAGTGACACCTATGGCGCTGCCTCTGTTGCGCACGGAGTGAATATAATACCGATTTTTTCACAATTATAAGTTACCTAAGTGGTTTCAAAATTACGACTGGTACGTAACCCCTCACAAGTGTTCACTTTTTCACACTCCCCTTCCCAATGTCATTTTAAAATGAATAAAATTAGAAAAATTCGACATTTCCCATAATTAGTTTGATTAAAATTTAAATGTGATGATTTTATTTCGGATGAAATAAATCCGTATAGCTTGCAAAATTCAAGTTTTATTTAACTTAAAGATACTCAAAGAGACTATGTAGTTAGAATAAATATAACAGGGTCCAAATCTCACGTTTATACTGAACCCTAAGTAAAGTAAAGATAACTTGGCTTGCTTGGTATACGTAGCCCATGAGAAGTCAACATGTTTTGAATCTTAAAAAAAACCCACAATTCTATGGTCACAATATCTAAGATTTTAGTAGAAAATATTTATATATTGCATGTCAGAAGGCCAAATCTTAGATATTGTGATCATAGAATTGTGTTTTTTTAATATAGTACCTGGAACACCTAGCGATGATCGGTGATTTTTTGCTTCAGTTTAAAGCGATATATTAATATTATTTTTAATTATAAATTCAGGTAAAATGGTCGATTTTAATCGCAGCCAATATAAAATAAAATTGAAATAAAACATAATTTATATTTTTACCAACGTTTACACCCTCTTATCAAGAAGTATCACTAGACACAAAGTTTTGAATGTAATTGTAATTTAGAATAATATTAATGTACACGGCGGTCTTTTGTTGACCCTTTTGAATACTGAAGAAGGCGGATCGTTCGATCCTTCGAATTGTCAGATTTTTTAAGAGAATGAAATTAATATTCTAATAAATAATTTTATAAAAAATACCTTAATTAATTAAATTGGCAAATTCTAATATATAATAATATTTGTAATGATCTATTAGTGGAATTTAAAATAAAAAGAAACAATTAATAATTAAAAGGAAATTGAATAAAAATGTAATTATACATTTTTATCAAGACAACCACCTGTGAATAATTATTTCAATTAACAAAAAACCCATCATATATATATATACAAGAATTTCTCGTTTAATATAATAAGATATGATTTTGCCAGTGAGTTGATTTTTTGAAAAAATTCCATATTTTTTCTTAAAAAAAAACTCATATCTTTGTTTTAATTATGTTTTGAATCGTTAAAATTTCAATTAGGGGATTGCATTTTTAAAGATAGAATTATTAAGTAATTTTAGAAATCTCTAAAAAATAAGATTTTCTTTATATCTATAAAAAACAATCCAAATTTATTTGTAAGAGATCTTCAATTTAAGGAGGTCCTTTCGCTCCAGTTGAGTCAAAAGAAGTGTAGTATCTAATATTTAATAAAATAGGTTAAAATACAAATGAAAAATAATAGAATTAAAAAATAAATAGTACTGAAAGCCGTAAATGTTTGAAATAAAAACAATTATAAAAAAAATAATTAAATACAAAAGTTAGTTTGATTTATTCAAATCAGCTGATAATAACTCTTGTATGATTTGGCAATGCGTTGTATTAATACTGCTTATGTTTCATCCAAACATCCAATTTATGTGATTTTTAAAGTAAATATCTAAGTAAATACGTCGGTTAATCATATATTTTATTGCAAAAAAAGAAATCTGCATGTTTCAAAAAATCTAATTTTTAGTTTTTTTAACTTAATATAATCAACTATTAGTAGTATAATTCAAGAGAAAGTGTCAAGATCTTTATTTTCCATAAGACTCTAAGAAAATGTTTACATTAAAAAAAAATTATTTTCAAAAATAAATGTGTGATTGAAACTTCACCAAAACATAGATAGAGACTTACACTATTATAAAAAATTAAGTTATAGTTATAATATAATATTTTTTATTTAACATTGGCGGCAAAAAGACCTCCTTAACTATAAATATTTTCTACTTTAATCATATTAAAATTAATTCATTGTTTTCAATTTCGACCCAAATCCATTCCAAAGAAGTACTTTTTGGTCAGTTCTAATCGGTGCCACATTCACTACGATTTGCGGTACAGGATTGAACCAGGGGATGATCCAAAAGTGCATCTCACTGCCCACCCTGAAGAAGGCTGTCATGTGAGTATTCTCAGAAATCAATCACCATCTAAAAGTTCTTCAAATGAAATGTTATCAATTTTAAAGATAAGAGTAAATAAATATTATATTTAATATTGATTTACTATGAGTTAAGGATTCTAGGTCACTTATTTCACATTAAAATTTAAAAATTAAAAGATATAAATTTTTTTCTTTTTCAATATATATATTTCGGGCTATCAACCCATCTTCAGGAAGTACAGAAAGTAACTTGAGTATAATATTTATTTACTCATATCTTTATTAAAGATGTTTCACCTTGCACCAACACCACAATCTCTACTAATTATTATCAATTTTATCATAATACCCGAGAGAATTTTTTCTTTGTTTTATTTTAAAAAATAAAATTCAAGCAAAATGGCGTGAAACTTATTCAATGATGTTCCAGTATTATGTGTTCTGGAAAGCCACAGATTTTGATCAATCCATTTTAGCTCTATATAAAACTTCGTTTGCAATCATTTTTATGACTGTCAATATGTTAGTTTTTAATACATATATAGCTGACATTGCTATATTATCATTAGAGCTTCGTATAACACCTATTTTTTACTTTCCCTTATATATATATATAATTATTTTAATTATGAAAAAAATTAAAGATCAGTATCAAAGATGAAGATAGATAAGTTTAATTTAGATGTTAGGAGGGTACATCCCTTCTGAAGTCGTAAATTAAAATGGAGGAAACACCTCCAGTGGGCTGAGTTTTGAAAAAACAGATATTTTTAAAAATTCAAAAACACTCTAATTATAAATCTTTCTATTTATGGTATATATACATGGTGTTTCAGAAGGGATAGTAAATATTTTATGAGGTGATAGTATAGTCGAATCTCAATAAAAAAATGCCATATAACATGAGTCCAATTTTTATTGAGTACAAGAGATACAGCTGAGTTCAATGCATTTTCGTTTCATATGTTGGTACACCGGTTGCTATAGGTTGCTATGGGCGTATTTATTTAATGTCAGCAGTAGAGTGTTGATGTTCATGGTTAAAGTTGTGAAGTTGTGCTTTAGTTTACATTGAAGTTTTGTACTGTAGTGTGTAAGCATGCCACACGTATTTACACATGCTGAGTATGCCGATATGGTATGACATTGAACTCAACTGTATCTCTGTACTCGATAAAAATTGGACACATGTTATATGGCATTTTTATTGCAATTCGTCTATACTACCACCTCCTAAAATATTTACTATTCCTCCTGAAACACCCTGTATATATATATATAAATTTGCTATAAAGTCCATCTGTCTGATTCTTTGGGGAATCGAAACAGATGAATTTTGTTCGAATATTCAATAATAAATTTTATTTGGAATGTTTAATGCTAACGTTAGATGAACGCGAAAAAAAAGTTCTAACTAGCTAGAAGATATCAATTACATTTTCTGGTTAAATTGTTCATTAGATTCAAATATTCGTTCTTTCTAGAATTATTAGTAATGAATTAGAATTTAAATAATTAAAAAATTAAGAGTTAAGCAGCCTTATAGTTTATGATATGATTCGAGCAATCTTCTCTTATTTTGTTTTTTCTTTTAAATTTATTTTCTAAAAAGTTAAGTAGATAGCAATATTTGTTTTTCTATTTTTGAAAATTTCAAATTTTTCTGCACAAAACAAAATCCTCATGCCATGTTCACAAAAGATCATCCTAATGCCAATAGATAGTTTCGATCCCAAATACAATATCAAAGCATTTTCAAATAAATCTTTATTTGAACTTGGGTATTTTTTTAAACAGATTCACCAACAAACATTACGGTAGTTCTAGCATAACAGAAAAAATAAACATAAAAAAATCAAATCCTTGGTAAATATTCCAATTATTAAAATAAAAGCACAGCTAAATATATCGATACGCACAGCAGGCTTCGCTCGCCGGTTGACCGAAATTTTGAACTCATTCAAAAGTTTTCAATTATTTATATTCATCCATCTATGAATATGTTGTAAACATGGAGAAACATTATTTTTTCTGTATTTCTGTATATTTGAATTTCCTCGAAGCGAGACAATCAAAAGAGTGTGCCTTCTGCTGGAATTATAAATTTTATTTATTTATAACGAGACTCAGTAGTTTCCGAGGGCTTTGCCAAAGCCCTCGAAACTATGGTCTCTGCTATAAGTAACAAATAAAATTTATAATTCCAGCAGAAGACACACTCTTTTATTGTCTCCTTCAATATATAAAAATTCTGCTACTCTCGGCAAAAACTTTCAATTTAATATTTGAATTCCAATATTCACGATAGCTCAAGAACAGAAGCAAGAAAGTTCGTTCTGATCCAAAAATATGTGTATTTCCAAAACGAAAAAGTGATAAAATTTTAGGTTACAGGACATTCAAGAAAAAATAAAATAAGAGCTCTTGAATCTATGTAACTATTGAGCTGAATTATGGTACAAAAATCAATATTACTGCATATTTATAACAAATTTTAAATTTTTCCTTCAAACCATTGGTGAAAAAAATTCACTAAATATCAAAATTTGCAGAGAGAATTAGTAATTTACCCTCCAATTATTAATTGTACATTACTTAAAAAACCTAACCTCTGGCCCTTTCTCTTGGGAAAATTTAGGCGACTCATTAAAAAAAATCATGTGTGATACTCGTGAGGGAGAAATGAAGCCTAGAGTTGAGTCGATTCTTCGTATCCAATCACGAAAGTCGATGTAAGTAATGTATATGAAGAAGAAAGAACGACTAGAGCTTGTAATCACATTGTATAGAAGTTTTCACTTATAAAAGACAACACAGACAACGGTAAAAACCCCAGGAAACAATTTCTCAGGCCATTATAATCCACGAACCAATCAAGAAAGTAAATTCAAGTAATGTATATGAAGAAGAAGAAGAAAGAATGACTAGAGCTTGTAATCACATTGTATAGAAGTTTTCACTTATAAAAGACAACACAGGCAACGCTAAACACCCCAGAAAACAATTTCTCAGGCCATTATAATGCAAGAACCAATCAAGAAAGTCGATTCAAGTAATGTATAAGTAGGAAGAAGAGCTTGTAATCACATTGTATAGAAGTTTTCACTTATAAAAGACAACACAGACAACGGTAAGCACCCCAGGAAATAATTTATCAGGCTATTATAATGGACGAACCAATCAAGAAAGTCGATTCAAATGATTTATATGAAGAAGAAAAAGAAATAACGAGTGGAGCTTGTAATCACATTGTATCTCTGAGAATTGAAACGGCTATGCCTAATGAAGGGTGCAATGCTTTACCTGTCAGATAAAAGTTGGCCAATAATAATTAAATAAAGGATAATTCAGAAAATTCCATATATATTTTTTATCTGAATAACTACATATATTCATTGTATTTCCCCTATCTAATTCTGGCATATTTCCAGAGAGCTGGAAGATAGCCAGTATCCAATCCATCCGAAAAAAAGATCCTTCTTAAATCACCAATTATCGTCGTTTCGCATTCACCTCCATCCTCTCGAAAGTTATGAAAAAGGACTTCGAACCAACATGTCCTTTTATCATAGGGTGAATAATAATTCACGACAACAATACAGCTGCAGACAATGCTGGACTACAGCCGAAGCTCTAGCATATGTAACGCATATTTAAAATAAAGCCTTTTGACACTAGTTTGACATTTCAAATGTTCTCGAACAGGTTCGCCATGAAATAAAGTAAAAAGTATTTACCACATAGTTTCAACAAAAAAAATTGTAGTATTCATTAAGGTGCAATTTTAGAAACTGTTAAAAAATAAGCGTTTTTTTTTCATTTAGTTCGTGTGGGCAGTTACAGTACAAATGTATTATTTATAGTACATTTTTGCTTGAAAAGTACAATAGTACACTAACAACAAAATAATTTAGTTTCTATTACATTCCATAAAATATCTCAAAAGTAGTACATTTATGCAGTAGCGTAGGTAGAAAATTTCAATCCTCAAAGCAAAATATTTAGTGAGATTTTTATTTTTATTAAAACAATTAGGTAAGAACATAATTCTTGATTAAAGATATTAACCCATATATATGGGGGTTTCATTACATTAATATGGAAAAGATTTTGATCCGAATTTTGATCCGAATCCTCAAAAGTGTCATGGAAAATGCCGGATATATATAAATCTAAGAGTTTTATCATTAAAGTGATCCAAGTAAACGTTCAAGTCAATAAAATCTTCTAGAGAATGAGATAGAAATAAAGTTTCTAGGATGAGTGGTTTTCATTTTATGAAGGATAAACTGCGATTTTTTGAAAAAATTGATAATTTCATGTCGTGGAAAATGCCGGATATCTATAAATCTAAAAGTTTTGACAAAAAGGTTGTCCAAGTAAACGTTCAAGTCAATAAAATATGATAGAGAAGGAGATAGAAATCAAGTTTCTAGGATAAGTGGTTTTTATTTTATGAAGGAAAAACTGCGATTTTTTGCAAAAATTGGAATTTTTTAAAACTTCAACCTTATTTGGGCATGGGTTACTATTATCCAATTAACATGAAACTTTGTTTAAATTGTAGAAAATTTAATCTAGTTTAAAAATGTACAGAATGGTCTTTGTCGGAAACGTGCACCTTCATGGTCAAAATGGGAAAAAATCGAAAAAAGTGCGAGTTTTTGGGAAATTCAAAAGTGATCCGGGGGTCTATTTTTTAGATCCCCATAAAAAATCGAACTTTACTTTTGAATTTTTTTTAATCGACGAAAATCTTTGTAGTATTATGGTATAAAGTTTTTTGTAAGTATAATTACATTTTAAAGTCCTTATTCCTGTAAGCTAGTACTTTTTAATTCCGTTTGTTTAATAAACCCCATAAGCTATTTAATATAGATATCAATTGTTTTTATTTTAGTTGTAAATATTTTAAGCCTCTACGGGTAAAGTTTAGCACTCGATATTGATACTTTTTTACTTTATCCAATGCGAAGCATGGGAGAAAGTATTGGAATCGCTCTCGCTGCAAGCGCGACTTCAAAGGGTCCTCAGGTAAAGACTACGGAACCCATAGACTCAATTAAGGTCACAAATTGAAGTATTCAATGAGATTGAATTTTAGCGCGTGACGGTTTTGCCAAAAGTTACCTGGAATCTCGTCGAGAGGCCAAAAAGTGCCATTTTTTTTGGAAGTGCGTGGGGATGGATGGATGTATGTATGTTATCGTTATTTTCGTCCACGATTTTTTCCACACCTTTAAAAATTCAGTTTATTGGACAAAGTTTTTTTATTGAAGTTCTTCTTCAATTTTTTGTACAACGTTTCGTCTCTCTCGAGACTTTTTCAAGTACTGTAAACAATTGAAGAAGAACTTCAATAAAAAAACTTTGTCCAATAAACTGAATTTTTAATCTACTAATTATAATGGACATTAATCAACATAATTTATCAACAAAGAGGTTCCTTTTTGACATCGAAGGCGATTCAGGACAAGAGACAGTAGGAATGATAAGATGTTTGTTCAAACATACAACAAAATTAGCTAGATTCACGAACCGTAGAAATTTCTTGCTTACTTGCAGAAATATGAACATTTTTCCAAACCATATAATCAACAACCTAAAGTCCATTTTCTTCATTACAATCTGGGTGACCATCCATTTAAAAACCATTCAGATATAATTTTAAAACTAGCCAATTGAGGTGAGTCTTATGTAATAGTAATGTTGTTTTTGTGATATTTGTGATTTTGGTTGTACCTGAATATTTAGTTGATTTGTAAAGACTCTCACATAATTGATTTTTGTTCTTTTTTACAGTACTTGAAAAAGTCTCGAGAGAGACGAAACGTTGTACAAAAATTGAAGAAGAACTTCAATAAAAAAACTTTGTCCAATAAACTGAATTTTAAATCTACTAATTATAATGGACATTAATCAACATAATCTATTGAAAAATGTATTATTCGATTCATAAAAGTTGAATTATTGATCTTTATAAATTTGTTGAAAATGGTATAATTTGTATAGAAGTTATAGCTCTTTTAAAAGCTCGGTCCATTAACTTCCATGTTAAAAGGACTAATTTCAATAATTTATTTCTCGGTAATGGGACAGACGATCAACTTCAAATTTCGGGAATAAATATTTAATACATCAATGATTCGATGGTAAAAATTTAAGAATTTTCTTATAAAAATGATAAAGAGTCACGAACCCCCTTAAGCCAAGGTATAATGTCTCGATTCTGTTACATTTCCAATTTTTAATTTTCGATTTACTCTTATCTCTTTTATTATTATTTTATTTCCACGAATTTAGGGATGCTGCTGCTCATGCTTCATATTTTCTAAATTTTACAGCTTTGACCCAGATGCAGAAATGCCTTTGCCTACGAGCTAACACTTGATTATTCCATCTCTTCAATCAATTCTGCCTTAAAGGCCTTGTACCTTTTCGCATTCGTTTAAAGTTTTTTTCTAATATCAAATGCGGTATATTCGTAATCCCTATGAAAAATCTTGTCTTTTATTGAAAAGATAAAGAACCTAATTCTTTCGCCTGAATTTTTTTCATAGTTATTAGGGACCGTCCATAAATTACCATGTCCATAAAAAGTGTGATGTCACAAAAGTCAAATTAAAACATTTTAAAAATAAAAATAAAGTTAAACTTAAAATATATATTTTTCTTTTGTCTAGTCCAGGGTTTCCCAAACTTTTCTACAACGGAGCACTTCATAGATCTTGAAATTTTAACGGAATACCTTGTTTATATTGTAAGGAAAATAGAGAGATAGATATTGGCGAAATCAGCAAATGTTAGAGAAGCTCGCCCTTGGTGAATAACAAACATATCCTTATGAAGAATAGAAGCTGTTATTCGCCAATAGCTTTCTACTATGAGTATAAATAGCAATGGTGAATTCGCATTGAATTCATAGTACCTTATTAATTCCTCATACAGGGTGGGGCATAAAGATCTACCACATTTTGAAGAGGTATAAAAAAATGAAAAAATTTAACTAGAAAAAAATTGAAAATATTTTTGAATAGAACATAAAAATAAAAATTTTTTAAATGTGTTTTAAACATTATATCATACGAAAAAAGAGGGTCATTCGACAAAATCTCAACTAAATTTTGTATACATATTCTGTGGACCCCAGAAGGCTAGAAATAATTACAAAAACTAACCACCCAAAATAGGGGGGGGGGGGAGGAGGGTGAAAATGAAAATTCTATCCCTTTCGACCAAACTATGTATACAGAATTTTGGTAAGTTTTTGCATTTCTAGCCTTCTGGGAGTCCACAGAATATGTATACAAAATTTGGTTGAGTTTAGTCAAAAGGGATACAATTTTCATTTATGACCCTGCGCCCCCCATTTCGAGTGGTTAGTTTTTGTAATTTTTTAGCCTTTTTGGGACCCACAGAATATCTATACAAAATTTGGTTGAGTTTATTTGAAAAATGACACTTTTATCTTACGCCTCTTATCTAGTAATTGATATATTTGATAGATCAAATGTCGGCCGCTCTTGATCATATTTCAGGCACAGTATGAAACCTTGTATCGGGTTCGATATATTTTTCGAATTCGGATTTAGTGTGTCTCGATACTTTATTTTTCTGGCAGCTCAGGCAAGCTCTTAACCAGTTCTTGATTTGGCTCTCCATCTCGGGCCAAACGTAATTGTTTTTGATTAATTTGGCGGTTGCCTTCACTCCTGGGTGTGATAGGTTGTGATACTGTTTAAAGATCTAATATCTAAAATCCGATGGAATAAATGGGCGGATCGTGCTGGTTGTGCAATCCCACCATATCGATGGTCTTGTATTTAATATTTAATAAGATTGTTGATAACTCGTGGTCCCTCCCGATAGTTTTGTTGCATTTTTATAGCTACTGGGGCCCATTGATTATGTAGGTATACAAAATTTGGTTGAGTTTGATACAAGAGCCAAGATTTTCATTTCACCCCCCCCCAACATTTTGCCCGGTTAGTTTTTGCATTTTTAGACTTCTGGGGGCACGCTGATTATGTATACAAAATTTGGTTGAGTTTGCTAAAATGGCCTAGATTTTTTTTGCCCCCCTCCTAATTTTGGACTCAGAAATAAATTATTTTCATTATTATAGCTTTATTTTATAGTATATTCCATTTTTCTTGTTTTTTAGTTTGAGAAGATGATCATTTTAAATTTTAACCCCCATCCTCCGCCTTAATTTTGGATCGACATGCACCAAAATCTAATCAGCTCTTAACCTCAATGGACCAAAACTACGTGTGAAATTTGGTTTTGATATTCACACTAGTTTTTGAGCTAGCTCGTCCACAAAAATTTGGTAACGCACAGACCTCTGCACAGACTAACCAACAGACTAGCAGACATTTTGACAAAACAATTATTATTTCGAAAAAAGAAGAAAAAAAACGCTTATTTCATGAACGATTACAATACTTGACCATACACCCTGTATGGTAAGGTAAAAAAATAATTACCTATCCCCTTATCCAGAAAAAAAAATTAAACTTATATACTTTAAAGAGTAAACTAATAATAATAAAAAATAATGTTTTCAAAAATTTCTATAAAAATTGTTTTGTTATTTTTTAACAAATGTAATCAACGCCTACGTTACATCTTATGAAAATTATAATTTTGAAAAAATCTAGCGCACGCTCGCTTTCTACTTTCTACTATCTCTTTCGCTGGTTAAATAAATGCGCTGTTGCCAAAATATTTTTAGTGAGAATTTTTTTTTATACATTTTTCATTATTTATTCCTTATTATCTCATGAAACTATGTTGTAACTATAAATCAAAATTGTCTTAAAATATGCATTGGTTATTGTTTAATGTTGGTTTAGTTTTTTATAAAAATGGTAAGAAGGGTTTCTTAATTATAATTAAATATGTATGTAAATTTTCCTATATATATAGTGCAATGTTAAAGAGCCCGAAAAACTCGATTTTGAAATTAAATCTCCGGAACTGTATTGTTCATAAATTTCGTTTTGCCACCAATCGATGCACAAGTATTTAAATAATAATAATATTCTAAATTTCAGAAAATTATAAGAAAACGAATTTGGCGGAACAACTACCTTAAAAGCTCTCTGTCGTATGTACTATACTTTTTGTGAGTATCATTCAATTTCTTTGAAAAAAATGCGATACACGTCACGCACCTTCTTCTTATTGTTGAAGGACGCTGCCAATTGCATGACTTGAGGCATCCGTAATTAATTAACTATTAATTATTGATATCCATTGAAAAATAAATTAACGTGTTCTGATGTGGCCATCCACTTGACTTTACCATACAACCTGGCCTATCACTTTAATATTTAATATTTAATTTAATTTAATATTTAATTTAATTTAATATTTAATAAAATTATTTATTATTTAATAAAATTATTTATAATCATGTAGGGGGGGGTTAGTTTTTTCATTTTTAGATTACTGTGTGCCCATTGATTATGTATACAAAATTTGGTTGAGTTTGGAACAAGAGCCTATATTTTCATTTTTTGACACTACACCCCCCCTCCCCACCAATTTTGGATGGTTAGTTTTTGCATTTTTAGAATTCTGGGGTCGCACTAATTATGTATACAAAATTTGGTTGAGTTTGCTCAAATAGCCAAGATTTTTAATTTTTAACCCTTCCTCCACCCCCCTTAATTTTGGGTCGATATCCACCAAAATCTATTCAGCTCTTAATCTCAATGAACCAAAACTAAGTGTGAAATTTGGTTTCGATATTCACACTAGTTTTTCAGCTAGCTCGTCCACAAAAATTTGGTATCCCACAGACTCACAGACGGACAACCAGACAAGACTAACTAACTAACTAACAGACATTTTAACAAAACAATTATTATCTCGAAAAATATAGTTTTTTCGATGTTCACTTTTTAGAGCTTTTTTGTAGAGCGAAATGCCATGGTTTCGCTCAATTTTTTTAATCAAAATAAGTTCAGCAGTTTTTGAGATATTTTGAAAAAAAGAAGGAAAAAACCCACTTTTTTCATTCACGATTACAATACTTGACCATACCCTGTATGGTAAAGTAGAAATATAGAAGATATTTTATCACGACTTCAAATTTGAAGAAGTCAATAAATCGAAGATGTCTTCGTCATCGTCTCATTCCGGTTCATCTTACATGAACCGGGATTTAAGTAATAGATCGCGAAGTCGATCTAAAAGAAATCACTCACCACCGTTTACAAAAAAAGAAAAGGACATCTCGAAATCTCCCTCATATAGGAGAAGCTCATCAAGGCCAGAAATGCATAGATCTCGATCGAGTTCAACTTTAATTCAAATAAGACTCAATGTTGTCTAATTTCTAGGCGCGAAAATAGAGATTTCCCTGATATTCACTTCGATTCGAATACCCCGAAAATGTATGACAGCCTATCCATGTTGGGCGTCTCTGTCGCATCTGACCTGTCTTGGAATGAACACATCTCCTCTGTGGCGAAATCTGCAGCAAGCAAGATTGGCTTCTTATTCAGGTCCAAGCGATTTTACAAACCCCTACAACTTCTCACCATCTACAAGGCCCAAATCCGCCCCTGTCTCGAATACGGCTCTCATCTGTGGAGAGGGGCCTCAAAATACTCTCTTGCTACCCTGGATGCAATTCAGAAACGAGCCGTCAGGCTAATTGACGATTCTACCCTCACCGACTCCCTCGACTCGCTGGCTCATCGAAGAGATGTCTCTGCCCTTTCCCTTTTCTATAGATACTATCACGGCAGGTGCTCTGATGAGATAAAATCAATAATTCCCCCAAAGCATGCTTTGCACGCAGCACACGTTTTGCCGACTCCCAACACTCTTTCGCGGTCAAATTGGAAAAGTGCCGGACCACTTCATTCGCGAATACATATATCCCCATGACTTCAAGGAACTGGAACTCTCTCCCAGCCTCTATCTTTCCCAGCACCTATGATCTTCAAACCTTCAAAACCAGGAGTGCATAGACACCTACGTCTACACCCTCTCACTTAATCAACTTTCCTTCTCTTCGGTAATGCAAGGGTCTTTCGAGATCCATAGGGGCTACATCTTTACTGGTGCACCCCCTTCTTGTATCCGATTGCATTAAAAAAAAAAAAAAAAAAAATACGAATCTCCTAGACACCGGAGTAATAGGAAAAAGTTTCATGGAAGTGACTCTTCAAACACAAAGGCCTTTGAAGATAAGAGAAATCATGGCAATGACTTCCTTGGCGAGGGGACATCACGAAATAAAAAAAATATGGTTGTACCACAGCAGGCTCAATCACTACAAAATTTCATACCTCTGATGACTGCTGGTGGAAATTCAACAACTCAACCCACTGTTGGGGGAACATTTTTGCCAAACTTTAACTATTTGCCTTTTGCTCAAGCACAAGGATTACGACCAGCTCAGCCTGTTTATATTCTAGTTCCACAAAGTGAATTTAATGAAATGAATCAAGGGATAATGGCAAACCAGAGAGATCGGCCCTTTATGAGAGGCTAACCAGAGAGATCGGCCCTTTATGAGAGGCTAACCAGAGAGATCGGCCCTTTATGAGAGGCTAACCAGAGAGATCGGCCCTTTATGAGAGGCTAACCAGAGAGATCGGCCCTTTATGAGAGGCTACAGAAGAAATAGGGGCAGCTCGGTACCTTATCACGTCGGGGTCACTTCGAAGGCGTTTCCAGACGGAAAATAAGGTTACGGATAGTGGTTGATCAAAAATCAATGAGCAGATCATATTAGGGTGATTGCTAAATTAAGTAGATTCGAATCGACGCAATTATATGGACCACTGAAAATCCTGGCTCACGCCATTTTCTTGCGTTGATTCAACTCTCATTAATTCGTTGGTTTATTGTTTCATATTTGATTAATTGACTTACATATTATACAATGTGTTCAACAAATTGACAGTTGTATACTTAAGGAATTGTCATTACAATTATCTTAAAGCTTTGTTTTAATTGAACAAACTATTTCTATCTGAAGTCTTAGTGTCATCTAGTGGAGGGCGCTAGGATTGACCGTACATCCACTTATTTTATTTTTATTTTATTTCAATTCGTTAAATTGTGTTAGAAGACCAGAAGCAGTTTCATCTCATATGCGATAAGTTTTGAATTACAAATCCCTTTCTTTACTTAATTGCATCTGAAATAATTTTTAATTTTATTAATAATATTATTTATTCATTATTGAATTGTTTTTTACTTTTAATTATTTTCTAAATTATAATTTTTACTTTTTCTTTATTTTATTACGAACTATTATTAATAAATTTGTCTGATCTCTAGCTTTGTATGTTTTTTTTCCTTCCAATTAATTCATTGATATTTTCTCCTTAGGTAACTAATTTATTGAGTAAGATACGGTAAGATAAGGTAGGTTTTCACAAAGAATAAAACAAAATTGAGTTTTGAATTCGATATATTTCGGGGTTAGCCCATCAGTTTTCTTAGACTACTGGGCTAACCCCCGAAATATATCGAATTCAAAACTCAATTTTGTTTTATTTCTTTTTTTGTGAAACCTACCTCGTATCTTACTCAAGTTTTATTATTATATTAAAATGTTTCACCTAGAACCAATACCGAACTCCTTAAAAGTTAACTAATTTATTAGTGAGTGGTGGGGGCTAAAAATGAAAATATAGGCCGTTGTTTCAAACTTAACGAAATTTTGTATACGTAATCCGTTGGCCCCCAGAAGTCTAAAAATGCAAAAACTTATCTCCCAAAATGGGGGAGGGGGGGGGTTAAAAATGAAAATATAGGCCGCTGTATCAAACTCAAGGAAATTGTGTATACATCATCCGTAGGCCCCCAGAAGTCTAAAAATGCAAAAACTAAACCCCCCCTTACATGATTATAAATAATTTTATTAAATATTAAATATACCATAAGAGAGGGCCCAGATTGTATGGTAAACTCAAGTGGATGGCCACATCAGAACGTTCCAATTTATTTCTTTTTGGACTCGTAAAAAATATTCATTTTAAATTTCTATCCTGAATATTTCAACCCCCCCCCCCCCCCAATTCTTACTAATGGTATTATAACATTAATCTGTCAGCTGCAAAATATGTCTACAGCGTAGTCATTTACCAAACTGTCGAAAATAGTTCCTTTGTCTGATATTAAAATTTTTGCCATCTCTATGCCCTCGCGTTCATTGAACTGAGTCGGAGATTACGACCAACTTGCTAATTAGAGCTAGCTTATTTGACTCGAGTCAACTGTTCTTTTTCATCTCCATTTGTTGCTCCATAATCAATGTCATCTGGATCTAATATCATATCAAGGGAAACTTTAAGCAGTAATTGTAATTTTAATTGTAATCCGCCCACCTGACTGTAGATATTAAGTTCTGTCTCCGCGGAAGGCGACACGGCAGGCTGGGGGAATTTCATTCCGTCTAACTTGATGCTATATTTAATAAGTTAATGAAAAATGACCCGAAATTTGATAAAGAAGCGTTTTACTTTACAAGTACAAGTATGAACTATTCTCTCTCTTCTAAAAGGATTTTTATTAGTGGAAAAACTTGTACATCTTTGAGTTGACCTAAATAAAATTCAGCTTTTTAAACATAGATTTAAAAATATTTATTAGAAAAAGTCTGAGTCAAGAACACCTAGGGTTCCGAAGAGGGGGGCATTTTAAGACATCTTGGTAGGCTTATAGCGCTTAAATGGTGGGTTAATATAAAATCTTAATAGTACAAGATTCAGACTTAGGTCGACCTTCACTTATCGAATTTCCTGATTAAATTAATATTTTGATAATATAATGTATTAATAAACAAAACTTGATAGGGTCGACATCCAATTCCCCTGCATAGCTATTTTTGATAAAAAATTAAATAAAATAAAAATAAATAAAAAAATAAAATTTATTCTCAATAAAATTATCTATATTTTCATATATAACAATAAAGGAAACTCTATAACTACAAAATACTAATTCGACCTGGACTTATGCAGGGAAAAAAGATGGCGACCCAACTTTGGCATTTTATATACATATTTTACTCTCGATTGTTAATATATTTATCCGGAAACTCGATAATTACATTTATGTAATAAAAAATAACAACTTTAATTTTTTTATTAAAAATAGCTATGCAAGGAAATTGGATGTCGACCCTATCACGTTTTGTTGATTAATACATTATATTATCAAAATATTAATTTAATTAGGAACCTCGATAGGTGAAGGTCGACTCTAAGTCGGGATCTTAGACTATAAAGTATCATTTTTAGAGTTCAGTACAAAAGTAAAACGGAAGACTATTAATGTGTCTACAATGTTTTTTTCTCTGCCATTTGTCCGTCCATCTTCTAGATAATTGTAGCTAGTAAACAAAGAAGATACAAAATTTAAAAATAATGGTTTATATATTTATTTTTGCCAAAATAAAAAAATCATATTACATTTTTAATAGGGTGATTATTTTTGGAGGGAAGGTCGAATTTATCATGGGGTGTTAGTATCCTTGTAGAAATCTCATCAAGTGGAATTATTATATAGATTTTTTTTAATTGAATTCATTTTAAATTTATGCTATATGAAGACGTCAAAGTACCCATTTTAGACGATTTTTCTACCTAAAGGAATTCCGAAACCAGTAAATATAAAAGTGTGAAAAATTCTACGAATATATTGCATTATCTCATTATCAACGAATTTAATTTGTTTATTTTTTTTGAAGAAATGAATGAGGTAGATACCCACAGAATCCTACAAGCCTGCGATTTCATCTCGTACTTGGCCCCTTTTTTAATAGAATTTAAAAAGCCGATGATGAGATATCAATTTTCTGTGTAATTCAAACCCAATTTCTTTTCATTCAAAAAGATTTAAATGAATTACAAATTATAAAAACAAAACGATGAGATTTTTATTTCTGTGCACAATACCATAAAAGCCTTGGGGCTCGTAGTGTTAGCCAACTTTTCAATCGATTTCGTGGTGCATGACACTGACTTGGTACTGTTGTTGGTCCCATCATTATGGTGCTCCCTCAATGATAACCCGCTTGCTAAGATTTTTAGCAGGAAGGGCTATATGGTACCCAGAAAGACTTTGGGCACCCCCTGCCCAAGACTCTAAGCCAGGAATGACGAACCACTGACCCACCACTCACATTCCAATGACCCACTTCTTGTTTATGTACTTATACAAAATAATGTCCTGCTATGCTACAGTAAAAATAACTTTTAGGCACCTTTACACTTAATAATTTAAGAATCTCAAAAAGGATGGTTCATTATTCAACGATATGATATTGAGAAGAGTTTGAACGATCTGCAGGTTTGAAAGAAATCACTTGTGGACATGATAAATTATGATTAATTACTACTAGTTATAGTAGTGATGGCAATTAGAAATTTTTCGGCTAAATCCGGCCATTTTTTTATTTCATTTTCGTATAAATCGTTGTTTTCACAAATGAAATTTATAAATCAATCACCAAGAATCGCCTTGGTGAAGTGTGAGTATTGCATTTGTAAATCTGAAAACTACAAATTAACAAGCTCGAATTAAACCACTAGTAGTTAACATGCAACAGCAATTCTCTCATTAACATTAATATGATAAGTGTATTTGTGACCTACTTCTGTTTTTTTCTAAATTGAAGTATCGAAAATTACCTAGTCAAATGAGAAGTTTCGCCATCCTGCTTTAAGTTTTTTTCTTACATGAGGGCTGTTTATTTTTTTAATAAATAAATCATAGGATAAATAATTATTGTATACTCACCTGGAATCAAACCTGACATCACACTAAAACACTTTGGCCTCTAATCCACAGGGCTGGTCAGGTTACAGTTATATATCCCCAGAATAAACAATCGTAGTTCTCACTTTGATACAATTTTTAGGTAGGTATATCTCTCGAAAATTACACCCGACTTTCATGCGTAATCAACACTTTATTCTCATGCCAGAAAAACACCAATGCTCTTATATATTTCTAGATAAATAATTTATTATAATAAAATGATGGTAAACTTGTATACACACAGTGCTGATTCGTTGTTTCCTTATTCAATTCTTTTTAGAATATT
The DNA here is from genome assembly GCA_024734495.1 of Forficula auricularia. Classification (NCBI taxonomy): domain Eukaryota; kingdom Metazoa; phylum Arthropoda; class Insecta; order Dermaptera; family Forficulidae; genus Forficula; species Forficula auricularia. The sequence continues at coordinate 7,579,773 of JALMQS010000030.1, read as the reverse complement.
TTTGGTTTTGAGATTTTGAAGATTGCGGAAGTTTTATGGATGTAATTAAAGTTAATGTAGTAAAACACTTATATCAGATTAGTATTAATTATGTATATACAGTTTATAAGCCGACAATTGGCAGAATGTAAAACACATGTATATTTCCATGTTTTTAAGCAATTTTAAAATGTGTAACCAGTTCAGAACCTTGTCTATATTTACATTTTAATTGAAAATAATACTAATCTGATATTAGTGTTTTACTATGTTAACATTACTTACATTCATAATAATGTTACTCAAAGTCTCAAAATCTTCAGACTAAAAACATTATATAAATAAATAATTTAAATTAATTATATCTATTTTCTTTAGCATAAGAATTAAAAATAATTTTACTTTTCCACACTTGTTTCCAGTGCACTGTACGTGTTCTCAATTGGAGTTTGCTGCTTAACACTGATCAGCGTTCTATCGGGCTTGATTATCTACGCTTCGTACCGGGAGTGCGATCCTTATAAAGCCGGGGTGCGTATTTCTTCTTGCCTTCTAGAAAATATACACCATTCTAATATAAACAACAACTCTTTAGAAATCACTCATTATCATTAGTCCAGTCAAATTGTGCTCAAATGGGCACCTATGGGGATTGTTTTGGGGTAGTTCTGATTTTTGCTTATATGTTTTTTGGTGCGCTGAATCCAAATCTGAGATCTCCCACCAGAATTCCGTAACGCAACATTTTTGTTTTAAAAAATCTATAAAATTAAATAGCACTACAGATATAGGATCAAGTCTTTGAGTGGAATATACACAATATACTGTGTTGATAAAAAATACTACAGATTTTTGGTATTTTTAAAGTGTTATTTTTTGGGATTCATAGCAGCTATTAGTCAAGTCAAATTGTGCTCAAAAGGCTCTATGGGGGAAAGATTTGGGGTAGTTCTGATTTTTTGCATATATATGTTTATTGGGGCGCTGAATCCAAATCTAAGGTCTCCCGCAAAATTTCGTTACGCAACATTGTAGAAAATGCAAAAAAGGTGAAAATTTCCATTTTTGGGCGGATTTTTGCTTATAACTCAAAAACTATCAACTTTTCGTAAATAACTTTCCTATTGAAAATGAAAGTTCGTAAAATTTCCTAAAAAAACTTGGATTTTGTCGGAGAAAAAACCAAATTATGAAATTTGTAGGAAATTTTATGAACTTTCATTTTGAATAGGGAAGATTATTTATGAAAAGATGATAGTTTTCGAGTTATAAGCAAAAAACCGCCAAAAAATGGAAATTTTCATCTTTTTTTGCATTTTCTACAATGTTGCATCACGGAAATTTTGGTGGGAGACCTCAGATTTAATTTCAGCGCCCCAAAAAAACATATATATGCAAAAAATCAAAACTACCCCAAAACTTTCCTGATAAAAACACAATTTGAATGGACTATATACAAGACGTCTGTTTCTATTTTTTTTTATTTGTATATATCTATATAGGAAAAACAAAAATTCAATTTGGCGATAAACTTTTTCCTATTAATTTCAGAACAAAAGTGTAAATACAAAAATTGATTAGAATCAAAAACTGCAATAAAATTTATTGATACCTACTTTTGGGAATATTCTGCAAAGATAGAAAAGAGCTAAAGACTCAAAAAATAGATATTTTTAAAATTAAGAAAATATTTCCTTGTATCCACATAATGAATGCCCATCATTAATTTGTATAATATATTGAAAGCAAGTTTTTCCGAATTTTCCGATGGGTTGAGGAGGTGCAATGATAGCCTATAATGTTTTATATTATTTTTCATGGGTTCAAATACCCGATTAAAAATTCGTTTTTATTGTAAGATATTTGAGATTATACAGAGACACCTGCCGTTTGGATATTCAGTTGCAGAGCTTACAAGGGCAAAGGAAAGCCTCTATAATCAGGTCCGACTCACATTTGACCGGCTTATTATTTTTATTTATTTATTTATAAACATATGACTATTTACTTTAAAATATCTATAAAATAATTTAAGAGTAGCTATTTTTATTTTAAATAAATATTTTTTGTATTTTCATATCAAAAATACAGTATTTATGTAGCCCAAGGATAATAAATCCGATTACTAAATTTCATTAGGTTAATCAAAGGAATGGAATGTTATCAATTTGCACTGGTCAATGATCCTCACTCTCACTTCACAGCCTCAATTAATTTGCACAAGGATTATCTATATCTATTAGGTCAATTGTTTATTATAGGTCAGGGAATATACTGAGTTCGAAGAAAGAAAAGCATTGAAAAGATTTTATTTTGCCTAGAGTAGCAGAGTTTTTGATTCATAAAGGAAATCAATGAGGTTGTCCTCTGCTTCATGCAATTAAGGAGGTTCTTTCGCGACAATCCACATAAAAAGTTTTAGCCTCGTAACCACTCTATAAATATGAACGGTGCTAAAATTTTAGGTTATGTTTTTTTAACGTTACTGTATTTTAACACTACTATATTCTCTTAATGAATGGATCGTTTCCAAGCCATTGATATTATATTCCCTCAACTAATAATAATCGCCCAAATATGTTTTTTTATTTTTTATCAAAACTACGAGGTAAATAATTTCAATTTTTTTTTAAGTTACTCCGAATATATTATTCTAACAAATATTAATATTTCATCAAGATGGTGAAAGTCCTTTAATGAAATAAAATAAAATAATAATCATTTTCCCACCCTTTCCCAATCTATCATATGTAAAAAAATTCATTTTTAATTGCAATTATTTCATGTTTGGTGTGGTAAATCGTCTTCAAATTTTAACAATGTGCTTATTATGGTTTTAATGACTAATCCAAGTTTTGAAGACTTCTTAAATTTTCGAATTTGTGAACGAACTACATTAAATATATATACAGTGTGGGGCATAAAGATCTACCAGTTTTGAAGAGGTATAAAAAAAATTAAAAAATTAAACTAGAAAAACTGAATATATTTTTGAAAAGAAGATAAAATATATATATTTTTTAAATGTGTTTAAATTATTATATCAGAAAAAAAATTCTAGCCCTTTCGACCAAACTCAACCAAATTTTGTATACATATTCTGTGGACTCCTAGAAGGCTGGAAATGCAAAAACTAACTACCTAAAATAGGCGGGATGGTCAAAAATGAAAATTCTAGCCCTTTCGACCAAATTCAACCAAATTTTGTATACATAGTTTGGTCGAAAGGGCTAGAATTTTCACTTTTGACCTTCCTCCAATTTTTAGTGGTTAGTTTTTGCATTTCTAGCCTCCTGGGGTTCACAGAATATGTATACAAAATTTGGTTTAATTTGGTCGAAAGGACTAGAATTTTCATTTTGGATCCACCTCCCTTTTTTTGTCTCATATAATGTTTAAAATATATTTAAAAAAAATATATTTTATCTTCTTTTAAAAAAGTATTCAGTTTTTTCTAGCTAAATTTTTTCATTTTTATACCTCTTCAAAATGTTGTAGTCCTTTATGCCCCACCCTGTATTTGTTAGAGACTATAGTTTCGAAAGTTTGACCTTCATCATCACTCTTTCTAATTAGAAATATTTTATCTCTTATCTTCTCATGGGTTCAAATTCTCGATTGGATTTAGGTAAATTCGTTTTTGTTGTAAAGGCAAGCTAATCGACGAATGCTTATACTTTTTGTGACCAGCTTCCTATTACAACAAAAACGAATTCACCTACATCCAATCGGATATTTGAACTCATGAGAAATAACAGATGAAAATTTATAATTGAAAGGACTGATGATGAAGGTACCAAGTCTCTAACAAATTATGTATTTATATATATGTATAGGTTCATTTTCACCAAGCAGAGGACAATCTCATTGATTTATCTTTATAGATGACTAGCTGCAAGGCCCGCCTTCGGCGGCCCTCTTACTAGCCAGGGGGCACGCCCCCTAGACCCACAACCCACGAACCCCACCCTCACACTCCATTCCCACCCACCACACCCCGCGAAACCCACCCAGCACCCCTACCCCCCGCACCATGCACCCGTGCCCAACCCCCGCCACCACACCACCACCCCAACACTCCATCCCGCACCCCACCCACCTCGGACCCCCAACCCATGAACACCAATCTCACACCCCACTCTCCCCAAACCCACCCAGCACCACCGCGCCCGTGCCCAACCCCCGCCCCCACACCACCACCCCATCACTCCACCCTGCACCTCACTCACCTCGGACCCCCACGCCCGTACCACCCCACTACGCCACTGGACCGTCACCTGAACCTCCCACTCCACCAACCCTGCATCACCATCCCGCATCCCCCGTGCCCTCCACCCCCGCCTAGCCCCCTGAACCCCTTGCACCCCCCAACTCCGCCTTACTCCCTCACTCCACCCCAATTCCTCCCCGCGCACCCCATGCCGTAACCCACCCCCCACCCACCCTCACTCCACCCCACACTCCGCACCCAGTTTTTGCATTTCTAGCCTTCTAGTGACCCACAGATTATGTATACAAAATTTGGTTGATATTGCTCCAAGAGCAAGAATTTTCATTTTTTGACCCTCTCCCCATTTTTGGTGGTTAGTTTTTGCATTTATAGCTCTCTAGAGGTCCACCGATTATGTATACAATATTTGGTTGAGTTTGCTCCAAGGGCAAGAATTTTCATTTTTTTCACCCTCCCCCATTTTTGGGTGGTTTTTTGGAGGAATTTTTTTAAACAAGAGTTGTCAGAAATCACATCCTCTACAACTTTGTTTATAATAAAATTTCCCGTAGGCTTATTAGTTTAAGAGTTATTTGATCATTTACATTCATGCACCCCCCAAACCCCCTTTTGGGGTCAAAATATCAAAACGTTATATAGCTATAAACGTAAGTTATAAGACATCTGATGTAAATATGAAATTCATAATAATCCCTTCAGCCGTTTTAACGTGAATCGTGAGCAACTTTTCGCGGAAACCACTGAAACATACAGACATACAGACAGGAATTTTGTTGAGGGTGTTTTCGTTCATAACTTTGCTTGAAACGTGTGCACCCAAAATTTGGCGTGATTTGGAGCAATGTACAGACAAAAACTTAATTGTATATATATAGATTATTGTTTCGTTTTTTCTGAATTTCTCTCTTTTATTATTTATTTTGTATATTTACTTAATAAATAGTTGAAACCATGAGCTTCCTTTTTCTTTATTAGTACCCAAAGTAATTATAATTTTAAACTACAATTCATAATTGTCTAATTTTGGGGGTTTTAGCTCTTTTCTATATTTTCATAATATTCCCTCAGGAAATTAACAATAAATTTGACGCATTTTTTGTTTTGCTTAGTATTTACCCTTTTGTTTTAGAATTAATAGAGAAAAATCCAAACGAAAATTTTACCATTGTACTTGCGATGTAACAAAAAATAAACAGACACTCGGTTTTGCATTTCTTTTATCTGCTTGCCTGAATGGCATACACTTAAGCTGGTATGTTGAAAAAGTACACACTTTCAAAGGAAAACTATAAAAAACGTATTTACAGGAGATACATCAATTCACTTAAACAAACTCATTTGTTAGTAAAACGGATTGATTGTTTACTAGACTCCGAATGATTTTTTACTAATTATGTCCTGTGCGTACACAAATATGTTTTAAGAAAAATCATTAAATCATTGATTTTCTATCGCTTTGAACAGTGCCATTGTAGCTAGAGAGAAATTTCACTATTTTTGACCAAGTTCAAAACAATTTATTCAAGAAAAAAAAAAAAAATTTAAACGATTTAACTAAAAGTATTTTTATAAAATGAATTTATCTTAATTAACATTAATATAAATTTATCTTTATTAATATTATAGGTCTGGGTTGATTTTTTAAATAATTTCCATCTTTTTTCAAAAAAATACATAATTAGTAGAGATTGTAGTGTTGGTGCACGGTGAAACATCTTTAATAAAGATAAGAGTAAATAAATATTATATTTAATATTCATTTACTTACTATGAGTTAAGGATTCTTGGACACTTGTTTCACATTAAAATTAAAAAATTATTAAAAGATGTAAAAAAATTTCTTTTTCAATTATATATATTTCGGGCTATGAACCCATCTTCAGGAAGTACAGAAAATAAGTTATTTTCTGTAATTAGATGGGAAACTTGCATTGATGTGCGGCACAGGCTAAAATTGAAATAGAGACTTGAAACATGGGGAATATTTTTTTCATTTATTTCGAACCATTTGAGACTCTGTCAGCGTAAAAATTCGAAAATACCCAAAATAAGGACCACCCTAATGCAGGGCCGGATAAAAGGCGATTGGAGCGATTGGGCCCAATCGGGCCCCGCATTTGAAAGGGCCCAACGTTACCATCAAAATGAACATGGTTAAGCAACTGCAGAAATACTGAATTCGAACAAGTTTTAGTTCAGGCAAAAACTCTTGCAGAAGATTTGGAAGTATCAACAGAATTTCGAAATAAAAGGCTTCGGAAAAGAAAGAAAAATTTCAATTATGAAGGCGATGATGAACCTATTGAAGACCCGATAAATGCATACAAGATATCTTTTTTTAATGTTGTTTTAGATAAAGCTACAGAATCACTAAAAGATCGTTTTGAACAATTAAAAAATCATAATGAATTATTTGGATTTCTGGGAAAATTCCAAAATATGGAAAAAGAAGTACTTCAAAAACATGCAGCTGAATTAGAAATTTCTCTAACAGATTCTAAGTTAACAGAAAATGATGTACCAAAGGTGAAAGAAGCTGATATAGACGGAAAAATGTTAGTTGAATAAATGGAAGCTTTGAAATCTATTTTTCCTTCAGAATTTTTTGAAAATCCGTTTAAAATGTTCAAATTTTTTTCGGATAATGATAGAGCAACGGCATTTCCAAACTTGTTTATTGCTCTCCGAATATTCTTAACAATTCCAGTAAGAGTTGCTTCTGGAGGGAGATCATTTTCCAGGCTAAAACTAATAAAAAACCATCTGAGATCGACAATGAATCTGGATAGATTAAATAGTTTAGCAATTATGTCGATTAAAAGTGATGACGAAAGAAAATTAGATTTTCAAACAATTTTAGAAGAATTTACAGAACAAAAACTTAGAAATGTGTAAATTCATGTATTCATATTCGGTGATGTAAATTTATATTCAATAAATGTTTTTGTATTTTGAACATTTTTATTTTTAAATTTATGTAGAAGTTTACCTATCTGATGATCCATGACATTTGATATATTTATATATATAATACAGTAGAACCTCGCAATTCGTACACAATTCGTTCTAGCAGGCAGTTCGAATGGCGATTTGTACTAATGGCGAATCATTTTTTAGCATAAGATATAATGTAAATTGCATTAATCGGTTCCAAACTCTTTATTTAAACTAATGAGTTGAACAGTAGAAGTAATAAATGTACATTTGTATAATTCTTCAACACGATTTTTATTATTTAACTCTACTTACATATTACAATTCCTCATTACTTTCTATATTAAAAACGTTAAATGATTTTTCCATTGATTCTTTTTTCTGTCTTTTTGGTCCTTTACATATTAAAAAGATATCCAATGTTGATTGTTTTTGTCTTTTTTTTTAGAATCCTCCTTAAATGCTCAATCACATTGTCGTTAAATAAGCTAACGCTCCTATTCGCCACAGCTGTGTTTGGATGCCATTTTTGGACAATGTGTTCTATATTTTCCCAATGGTGACACAATTCTTTAATTTCCTTAGTTGAAATGTTTTCCTCTTCCTCTGAAGACACATCTTCAATCACTTCCTGCTGTTCTCACTGTAGTTCTTGAAGTTCTTCAGTTGTCAACTCATTTCGGTGATCTTCAATCAACTCCTCCACATCATCATTGTCTACATCCAAACCCATGGATTTTCCCAGGGACACAATTTCATTTACTACAACAGCATCCGTGGCAGTGTCTTCTAAGTCTTTCAGTGCCACACAGTCTGGCCACAGATTTCTCCAGGAGGATTTCAGTGTCCTCAAAGAAACTTCATCCCAGGCTTTGTCTATTATTCTCAAGCAATGGAGGATATTAAAATGGTTCTTCCAAAAGTCTCTGAGGGTGAGTTCTGTGTCAGAGGTCACTTCGAAACATCTTTGAAACAGTGCTTTTGTATAAAGTTTTTTGAAGTTTGAAGTGACCTGCTGATCCATGGGCTGGATAAGTGGAGTGGTGTTAGGGGGCAAAAATCTCACTTGAATGAAACTGTATTCACCAGTCAGATCTTCCTCCAAACCTGGAGGGTGAGCAGGAGCGTTGTCCAGTGTACGGTGCAAAGTTGCGCTCAGTGGCGCATTCGTGCACGCAGTCCGAATCGCGAAAAAGCGTACGAATGGCGATTTAAATTTTACTTGAAAAAGTTGTACGAATAATGAGTTATACGAGTAGAGAGGCGGACGAATAGCGGGGTTCCACTGTACTGAATTTGAATTTTATTTAAATATTTAATATATAGAGAGGGCCCCGCAAAAAAAAATCCAATCGGGCCCAGCACCTATTCGATCCGGGTCTGCCTCAATGTATATGTTTCAAGCAGAGGACAACCTCTTTTGTTTCTCTTTATGAATCAACAACTCTCCTACTCTCGCAAAAATAAAAACTTTTCAATTAAATTAATTAATTAAATAAATTCTATTTGTTAAATCCCTCTTATATAAATTAGTCGAATAAACATACCCCTGTGGTTAATTTGAAAGGATTAAGTATCAAGTTCCATGAGACATTGCGTCTGATCAGAGGACAAACCATTAGATCAACGCTTCTCAAACTCCTCTCGCTTCTCGGGACATTTTTTTACAACGACAATCTTTTACGAGAAACATGGAAATCACCTTTCGTGAGTCTCTGACTAACAAAAAGTATATGTTCTAGAAAAAATAAAAGCATCAGAAAAAAATTAATTTTCGATCAATCTCATCCGTTCTTAATGTCTAGTATATCCGTCAGTGAAATAATTTCGGTAATCGGTTAAGTTGTGATTTTACAAAATATATACTTTCATCAAAAATAGCTAGTCAACGTGAAATCAACCGAATTAATTTACAAAGGAATTATTTAACGGATTATAGTGGTGTTTCAAAAAGTGGAAATAAAATTAAAAAAAATTAAAAAATCTTTTAAATAATTGTTTAATTAATGAATCAAGGCCTAGGCTGCGAAAAATGAACGAGGAGAGGATTAAAAGAAATTCCATAATTCATATAGACAAAGGGTATTATTTTGGGTTCAGGGATCAGTAGCTTAGTGGATATAGGAGTTAAAACTCTTATGACAAAGCATTGCAGTACATATGCAAAGATCCTCGGGTTCGAGCCCCAGGCTGATCCTTTTGTCTGTAATAATAATAATAAACTTTTCTTCGTTCCCTAAATTTAAAATTTGCTTTTAAATTATTTTAGAGATTTTTTTATATAAATTTTTTTATATAAATTAAATATAAATAAAAAAATCTCCAAAATAATTTAAAAGAATTTTTAATTTTTTTAATTTTATTTCCACTTTGTTAAACTCCACTATAATCCGTTAAATAATTCCTGTGTTTAATATGTTTCACTATAAACCAACACCTCTTTCCTTAAACTTTATCGAGTTAATTTTTCTATATCTATAGCTAAATAAATACAAATCTTTTAAATTGAAAGTTTCTTTTTGCAGAGATTAGTAGAATTTTTATAAATTAAAAGAGAAATAAAGAGTGTGCCTTCTGCTGGAAAAATAGATTTTTAATTTATTTATAAAGAGACTATAGTTTCGAGGAATTCGCCCTCTTCGTCAATCTATTTTACAATTGATTCTCAGGAATTGATATGAATCAATTATAATAGACTAATGAAGGGGGAATTGCTCGAGACTATAGTCTTTATAATAAATTAAAAATCTATTTTTCAGCAGAAGATACACACTTTTATTGTCTCTTTTGATTTACAAATCTTTTATTAAACAATCTAGAAAGGTTTATTAAATTTCCAAACGTTTTCTCCCATTATCATATTCTATAAGGCTCAAATTGGTCCCTGTCTCGGAATATGGCTCTCATCTGTGGAGAAGGCTTCCAAGCATTCTCTTGCCACACGGGATGCAATTCAGAAACGAGCAATTAAGCTAATGGGAGACCCAGCCCTAACAAACCCACTCGACTCCCTGGATCACCGAAGAAGCGTTTCTGTCCTTTCCCTGTACTACAGATACTATCATGGTGTCTGTTCAGTAGAGCTGAAATCAAGTATCCCCCCTAAAGCCCTCTTTGCTAGAAACACGCGGTTTTCGAAAGCTCAGCACCCTTCGCTGTCAAGTTGGATAAAAGCCGAATCAACGCTTTCGCCAACTCTTTTATCCCTATGACCTCAAGAGACTGGAACTCACTTCCATCCACCGTCTTCCTCTCGACTTATAACCTTCAGATGTTTACCTTTGATCCCCGCCCAGCCCATAAAATCCTCTCTTCTTCTTTTCACAATGGAGGGGCCAACTCAGGCCTTTAGGGTCCTGCAAATTTCAGATCTTTATCTACTTTGGTTTTTAAATAAATCAAAAAAAAATTCTCAAAAACGGCTTGACCGATTTGAATGAAATTTGGTCACATTATAGAGCTATATAAAGGCTATAATTGGGAAAAATAACAACTAATAATCTTCATAATAACCGTTTGAAACAGGCGATTTTTTCGAAATTATTTTTTTCTCTATAATAACGTTTTTGTACAATTTTGAAACTAATTTTTTTTAAATATTTTTTCGACGTAAAATAACCTCTCAAATCCACAAATTGATCTAAAAGGTACTCCATATTGAAAATAATAAAAAAATGATTTTTTGATGTAAAAACCAATTTATTTCAATGTTTTAAACCTTGAAACGAAGCTTATTCGATTACTTTATAAGTGCAGATAACATAAAATCTCCAAAACAATAATATGGAAACAATTTTTTTTTAAATTAAAATACCTTAATATTCAAAAATTAATTATAAACTATATTGAAATGTTATTCATATTATTTGTTTCCATATTATTGTTTTGAATATTTTATGTTATCTGCACTTATAAAGTAATCAAATAAGCTTCGTTTCTGTTGTTTCAAGCGTAAAAACATTGAAATAAATTGGTTTTAACTTCAAAAAATCAGTTTTTTATTATTTTCGAATGTCGCGTACCTTTTCGATCAATTTGTGGATTTGAGAGGTTATTCTCCATCGAAAAAGACATTAAAAAAAATTAGTTTCAAAATTGTACAAAAACGTTATCACAGAGAAATTTTTTTCGAAAATCTCTTGTTTCAAACGGTTATTATGAAGATTATCATTTGTTATTTTTCCTGATTATAGCCTTTATAGTCATGATGTGACCAAATTTCAATCAAATTGGTCAAGCCGTAAAATTCTTTTCTGATTTTCATTTTTTATCAATTTATTAAAAAACCAAAGTAGATAAAGATCTAAAACTTGCAGGATCAATCTATATTAATAGTATCAACATATCCTCCTCAAATGATGATCCAGATATTCTTCTGGGGCCGATTCATTATGATTATCGTCCTATGGCCTTGCAATCCTTTTTAAAATTAATATTTTCTTTAAATTCCTTTCTTTATTTAAAACTTTGGGATTGTATAATTCAAAATTGTGTCCCGGGCTAGATGAATGGCTAGTTAGCTGGTAAATGGTAAGTACGGTGTTGCTACCACGTGGTAGAAATCGAAACTAACCCAATCGGGTCGCTTTAAACCTTATTAGATATTATATGTAGTTATTTTTATTTTTGTTCATATGTCATTAAAAAAAATAATAATAAAAATTGGCAGTCAGAAGACCCCAATGAGCTAGTTCAAGCTTTCACCACCAGTTGGCGTATCTGTAATTTCCAGTTACCAATAGAACATTCGAATTTTCAGTTCTAATCGAATATTTATGTCAATAAATTTTAAATTTTAAATAATGTTTTGACTGCTCTATATATTTCGTGTCACTCTCTTAGCAATCAATTTTATAGACTTTAAAATATTTTGATTTAAGAGAGCATCTTTATCATTTAATTTTTAATTGTTTGTTTTATATTTATTTATACTATATTTATATTTTTTAGTTAATTACTCGATTAGATCAAATTTATACCTTCTTTGTTATGGATATGGGAAGAAATGTTACGGGCATTCCAGGACTTTTCGTTGCTGGAATATTCAGCGCCGCGCTCAGGTAAGAGAAAGGTCAATTAGTGGAAGCGCATAGAAAATAATTGGAATGTTTTTTAGCACCATGTCGAGCTGTCTGAATTCATTATCGGCTTGCATCTATGAGGACTTTTTGAAGCCATTTTTTCCTAATATTTCCGAAAGCAGGATTACTTTCACTTTGAGGACGATTGTTGTCATATTTGGAATTTTCTGCATTCTTATGGTCTATATCATCGAACATCTTGGAGGCGTCTTGGAGGTAATTTTTCTCATATTTCTTGAAAAAATCAAGCTTGGTTAAAAATACTTCATTGTATGAAATTATATAATTAGAATAAAATAATCATGGTGCTGAAATTTTTTTTAAATAACTCAAAACTGTTTAAAATATGTTGTTGAAAAAATTCGGTAAAACCACCATGTTACACCCTAGAAAAAAAGTTTCCTAAATTAAACATCGAAAGAATGATAATAATTATTTTCAATTAGTATTAATTGTATAATTAAAAATAAGTATTTTTTATTATGAAAAATATAAAATTTATCGAAATTCCAGGTTCACAGGTGTTCAATATTAAATTTATTTTAGAAAAAAAGGAATTCTAAACCAGAAGAAAAAGATGGAAAAAGTTTCTTTTTGTACCCTTGAATTTAAATAGAAAGTTGATAAGGGTCCCCCTTATCATCAGTTTTTCCAATTTTTTTAGAAAATAAATATTTGAATTTCGAAGGGATTATACTTATTTCTAGTAGAGTATTTTATAAAGATATAGGAAATTATAATTTCGTCAAAGAAACTCGGAAAAAAGTTTCTTTTTGTACCCTTGAATTTTAAGAGAAAGTTGATAAGGGTCCCCCCTTATCATCAGTTTTCCAATTTTTTTAGAAAATAAATATTTGAATTTCGAAGGGATTATACTTATTTCTAGTAGAGTATTTTATAAAGATATAGGAAATTATAATTTCGTCAAAGAAACTCGGAAAAAGTTTCTTTTTGTACCCTTGAATTTTAAGAGAAAGTTGATAAGGGTCCTTCCTTATCATCCAGTTTTCCAATTATTTTAGAAAATAAATATTTGAATATCGAAGGGATTATACTTATTTCTAGTAGAGTATTTTATAAAGATATAGGAAATTATAATTTCGTCAAAGAAACTCGGAAAAAGTTTCTTTTTGTACCCGTGAATTTTAAGAGAAAGTTGATAAGGGTCCCTCCTTATCATCAATTTTCCAATTATTTTAGAAAATAAATATTTGAATATCGAAGGATTATACTTATTTCTAGTAGTCTATTTTATAAAGATATAGGAAATAATAATTCCGTCAAAGAAACTCGGAAAAAGTTTCTTTTTGTACCCTTAAATTTTAAGAGAAAGTTGATAAGGGACCTCCCTCATCATCAGTTTTCCAATTTTTTTAGAAAATAAATATGTGAATTTCGAAGGGATTATACTTATTTCTAGTAGAGTATTTTATAAAGATATAGGAAATTATAATTTCGTCAAAGAAACTCGGAAAAAGTTTCTTTTTGTACCCTTGAATTTTAAGAGAAAGTTGATAAGGGTTCCCCCCTTATCATCAATTTTCCAATTTTTTTAGAAAATAAATATTTGAATTTCGAAGGGATTATATTTATTTTTACTAGAGTATTTTATAAAGATATAGGAAATTATAATATCGTCGGAAAAAGTTTGGTTGAAAATTGTTGCAAAACACTGTTTTTATTACAAATACACCAATATCTTTTCCTCGGAAATTTTTTTAGAATATGCCTACTGTTATTCCTCTATTTGTAAGGGGAGATCCAAGTTTGGGTCAAGGTGTAAGAGCATAATACATACCTCGACCAACTTGGAGGTGCAAACAGATTAAGGGCCGGTTGTATGTCTCAAAGTAAATGCTTTTACCACTAACAAACGGTAGATGGTAAATGGAGCCACTGGGATGGCCAATCAGATGACAGGCACTGAAAGTACCATCTACCGTTTGTTAGTGGTAAAAAGCATTTAGCGACATACAACCGGCCCTAAGAACTCAGAAGCACTGTTGGCGTGAAGGGTTCGTAAAAGTCAACAGTAATTTACATCTCAGCAGATGTGAATTACACTAGCGAAGTCATAATCAATATGGCCAACATAATGTATGGTCAGAAAAAGGCCCGTGATAATTTGGACCCCTAAGCACATTCCTAACAGAGAACCGAAATTTCATCAAACTGAGTAGTTTTCATAGGTTGGGGTGATAGAAATTTGGTGGGGTGGAATCATGAAGCTTCTGGGGAGTGGGGACCCCTAAAAATGTATTATGTTTATTTGCATCAAGCAAAGGAAAACCTGATTGATTTTTTTATGAATAATATTTCTTTAATAATTAGCCCCAACTTGGTCTGTTATTTAAATGACTCGACTCGAGTGACTTTTGGCAACGCAGCGAATGATTATTCTTCTTTCTAGTCATATGTTCTGCTATGATGAATTAGAGACATAGCTACGTTTTATCATTCATATAAGCCTTCCCGAATTTAGTATTGTGATTTTTCAACTACAAATGATACCATTAGTCATAGGAGAAGATTACAACGAAACGTTCTGGGTGGACCGGAAATTAAAAATAATAAATGTGAAATTTATCTTTAAAAAAGAAAGAAAGACAAAAAAAAGATAGGGTGATCTAGTAAGAAGAGTACGTTAAAGACAAATTAGCGTTAAGCGATCTAATTATCCCCGTGCGGTGCCATTTAACTAACTTGAATATAGAGCCTATTGATTTTTGGAGGTGAATTACTGCTTAAACGGAACAGCCCAAGGGGCTCTCTGCGGAATGTTCCTCATCGGTCTGCTTGTGCCGCAAGTCAACAGCAAGGTAGGACACAACTGCCCTTTGGCAAACCCTGAAAAACTACACCAATTAGCTGATAATTACTTTTTTACCAGGTAGAATAAATATTTTCCGATTAAAAACAAGGGAATTTTTTTGGAATTTTGAAAAATCTAACATTTTTCCAAAATCCAACATCACTGGAGGTTATTAATTGCCTCCATAGTAAATTAAAAGCTATTATCAAAAATCTTGTTATATATTTAAATTTAGGGATCGAAGAAAAGATTATTTTTATTATAGACAAAAGGATCAGCAGGGGCTCGAACCCGGGATCTTTGCATGTGTACTGCAATGCTTTGTCATAAGAGCGCTAGCTTCTATATCCACTAAGCTACTGATCCCTGAACCCAAACTAATACTTATTGTCTATATGAATTATGGAATTTCTTTTTTAATCCTCTCCTCGTTCATTTTTCGCAGCGTAGGCCTTGATTCATTAATTAAACAATTAAATATTCCAGCGCCTCCCAATCGATCGCAGACCCCAAAGATCGAAAATAATTTTCTCTTCACCCGGGGCGCTACCACAACGAGGCCGTGTAAAGACAATTAATAACAAATTTAAATTTAGGGAACGAAGAAAAGATTATTTTTATTATAGACAAAAGGATCAGCCGGGGCTCGAACCCGGGATCTTTGCATGTGTACTGTAATGCTTTGTCATAAGAGCTTTAGCTCCTATATCCACTAAGCTACTGATCTTGTTATATATGTTTTATTTAGATCTCCGAATGGTATTCCCCGGAGTTGTACCTTTTTGGTGCAACATCTTCTTGTATCAAAATTATTATAAAATAGACCGAAATACCATGGTTTCACCCAATTTTTTTAATCAAAACTAACTGCAAGGCCCACCTTTGGAAAACCTCTCTATCTCTTTAAATAATTCTCTGAAAACCTTAAAACAATCGAATTTATAATATTTTTATAAAATTTCCGACCATAAAATTTTTTGTCTTTAAAATCTTCAAACCTCTCTATCTCTTTAAATAATGGTATGAGAGCCTTAAAACAATCGAATTTATAAAATTTCCGAACACAAAAATTGTTTATCTTTAAAATATTTAAACCTCTCTATCTCTTTAAATAATTATAATATTTTTATGAAATTTACGACCACAAAATTTTTTTGTCTTTAAAATCTTTAAACCTCTCTATCTCTTTAAATAATGGTCTGAGAGACTTAAAAAATCGAATTTATAAAATTTTTCTCCGATTGTTTGTGTATATTTTAGGGATGTATATGTTGAAGTAAAAACATGTTTTAGTAAGAACGGGTTCTTACTAGTTAAAACGCCTTTCACTGAATACCTTTGTGGCAACTAGAGTTTACTTTACATCAGTTGGTTGAGTTTGGTTCAAATGTCTAGAATTTTCATTTTTGACCATCCGCCTCATTTTGCGTGTTTATTTTCAAAATATTTTAAACGAAAAGTTCAAAAATTAGAAGCAAATTTGTAGAGGATGTAATTCTTGACATTTTCGTTTAAAATTTTTTAAAAATAAACACCCAAAATGAAGCGGAAGGTCAAAAATTAAGATCCTAGACCTTTGAACCAAATTTAACCAACATCAGTAAACTCTAGTTGCCACAAAGATATTCAGTGAAACGCGTTTTAACTAGTAAGAACACGTTCTTATTAAAAAATGGGTTTTTATTGCAACATACTTATATACAAAGGTCAATGCGCTCTCAAATGATGTTAACTTGATATGAGATTAGCTTACTATTACCTATAACAATTCTAAAACATCCAATCTTGAACCTATGAGAAATAACAGATAAAATATTTATAATTAAAAAGACTGATGATGAAAGTCAAACCTTAGAAACCATAGTTTCTAATAATTAAATTAGTTATATACATATTTATATTTGTTAGGTTTATATGTATATGTTTATTTGTATCAAGCAGAGGACAACCTCATTGATTTCCCTTTATGAAAAAACAAAACAAATGAAAATCTTTGAGCGAATACAATAACCCTCCGCTGAGTGCACAAAATAAAATAAGGATAGAGAATTATGTAATATAAATTTAATATATTATATGTTATAATATCGTTTCATATATTATGTAATTAAATCGACGATAAGAAAAAGGTGATAAATGAACTTAACTGTCAAGATTTGAATTCAATTTCCATGATCATTGAGAGCGAAATGAGATTCGCATCCCCTCTTGCCATTCTTGGGGTAATAAAAAATAAGTTATTACATATTACTAGAATTTACAGAAGCGGGCGTTTTAAGTGCATTCTCTTTGTTTTCAATAGAGGAACGAATGGTTCGATTAACTTGGCCTCTTATCCTTTAATTACGGACCAATATTCCATCAGCTTCTTAAAAAAAAAAAAAATAAACCCTGGAAGAAGGATAAATATTATTTTCAAACCTCTTATTATCCATTTTTTCATATATTTACCAAAAAGGTGGAAAATATAATCGAGGGGTGAACCGCGACCTAATATGCTGTAGACCTACTTCCACTTGTACTTCCAAATATTTCCAAGTACTTCCAAATATTTCCAAGTAATTCCAAATATTTCCAAGTACTTCAAAATATGTCCAAGTACTTACACATATTTCCAAGTACTTCCAAAGATTCCCAATCACTTCCAAATATTTCCAAGTACTTTCAAATATTTCCAAGCACTTCCAAATATTTCCAAATAGTCCCAAATGTTTCCAAGTACTTCCAAATATTTCCAAGTACTTCCAAAATACTTCCAAAGAGGTGTATACCTACTTCCAATCGCGGATCACCCCTCGAATATAATCAAGATATAGTAGAAAAAGGGCCTCGAGAACCGAGCGATGCTCGGTAACTTTTTGCCTCTAAATAGCTTAAGTTTCAAATTTCAAGGCTCTGTGACTTACCGAAGACAATATATGGTATGAATAATCAAATTATTTATTTTAAGACATTCCTAATTTACACCCTCTTTCTTTATTTCAATCGGATTAAAATCTATACACGACTAATTAACTCATGACACTTGATAAGTACACCAATTAAAAAAAAAAATTGTTACTTCCGTTTTTGAAAAAATAAAAACGGAAAAAACGTTCATCTAAATGTCAACTTACGGTGTTCCGATTTCAACCAAAAACTTGCTGTACCCCTCTAGCCTATGTCGAGCTTAAGTTTCGAATTTCGTAGCTCTGAGATTTATGATTCCGAAATGCGAGGGGTACATTCTTACGTACGTAAACATCAACTTCCGGTTTTTATATTTTAGCCTAAATCTTGTGGTAGTTTTTAAAGCATCTAGATAGCTTAAGTTTCAAATTTCAAGGCTTAGCGACTTACCGAAGACGAGATATGAACGATTAACCCATCTGTCTGATTCTTTGGGGGAATCGAAACAGATGAATTTTGTTCAGATATTCAATAATAAATTTTTATTTTTAATGTTTATATATATGGCCGGATAAAAGTTTTAACTTTCGCGTTCATCTAACGTTAACATATATATATATATATATATATATATATATATATATATATATATATATACATATATATACATTGTGCTACTAGGGAAGTTTTAAATTTCAAGGCTCTGTGACTTACCTAAGACAATATATGGTATGAATATTAACCTATATTAACATCTTTTTACTTATGGAAAGTGGTGTAGGTTTTAGGTGAAACATGATGTTAGTTAATAGAGTAAAGGGTGTGTAGTTCTAAGTGAATGAAATAAAACTCAAAGAGGTTTATACAAACTCAATATACTTCGGATTATTAGTCTAATAATCCGAAATATGTTGAGTTTGTATAAACCTCTTGAGTTTTATTTCATTCACTGTGAAACCACACACCTTTACTCTATTAACTATATTAACACCGGAGATGAATTTTGAAAAAAAGTTTAATATATATATATATATATATATATATATATATATATATATGTTAACATTAGATGAACGCGAAAGTTAAAACTTTTTTCAAAATTCATCTGTTTCGATTCCCCAAAGAATCAGACAGAGGGCTTTCTAGTAAATATATTATATGTATATGTCGTTAGAGATTTTTCGGGTTTCTCCGCGTGGGTTTGAGAATTTTCAGAAATTCTTATAAGATATAAAAGAATTGCTCATTTAATAATATTAAGATATACAAGAATTGCTCGTTTAATTTAATAAGATTATAGTTTTCAATCATTAAAGATAATAATGTACCAAAAATTCGGAATTTAAAAAAAATTTCATTATGTTTTATTTTTCTATTTACCTACCTATATGTAAGTATTTATTTATATCCATCTGCGTGAATTTATTTGCCTCCTATTTGATAAGGAAATTTTTTTATTATCTTTATTTGTGTATCTATCAATCTATTATATATATACAAAAATTACTCATTTAATAATATAAGATATTAGATAGGTTAACTATTTATAGGGACATGCATTTAATTATAATTTAATAATCTTTAATCAATGATTAATTAAATAACTCCAAAAGACTTGTATAAATAATTAAAGTGAAGTAATGTTAGTAATCAGACTACTAAGGGATAAGTAAAAAGAAAATCAAACCATTTTATTATAATTATAATTGGCAAGCTCATGCTTAAGACTTCCATTTAAGAAGTCTCGCCTAAAAATTAGGATAGACCCTTGTAGTTCAGAAAAGTAGAAGAGTTTGGAGATGTTGAGAGAATGGACTGTAGACCAAAGAGTCCCTGGACCTTTGAGGGTCCTGAAGGATTGAAGATTGGAAGTTACGGGAAAAAGCTACGAAAGAACTCGGAAAGTTAGATATAGTCCAATTTACTAAGTTTTTAGGGGCTTCGAGCAGTGGTAAATTCTCCGCGCGATAAATTAGGTTAAATTTATCTCCCACTTTTATTAATATAAATTCTTTGATAAATAATATTAATGTATATAATATATTATTAAAGTTAGTTGGGTGACGAAGATACGGACGGGATTTCAGAAGAAAATATTTTTAATTTCATCGTCCTCTATGTTTTTTTATTCTTTGTTTCAATTTAATTTCGTAAGTAACAAAATATAATAAGCGAATAATTCAAAATTTTTAAAATTTCAAATTTTCAATTGAGATGAGACATCTGTCCGATCGATTTCAAATTTTCTACAAATTATTTTTTTTTTACCATACCTCATCATAATTTGAGCTTCTGTTTCGAAAAAAATTTGATGGTCAAAAAGTAAGGTCCAGCCTAAATTGATCATACATTATATCACCATCTTGCTGGCCAGAGGTACTATTCGTGAACTCTTTAGTGGATTTTAAAATCATGATTTAAATTTCCTAATTTTAATTAATTTTATTTGTCATCAACAATTAGGGACTATTCATAAAATACCTCACAAGAAATTTCGCCTTTTTGGACCCATTTCTGGGACCCCTCTAACAAATATAACGTCACCCACATATAAACGATTTGTTGCTAACAAGTTAAGAACATAAACTGAGGTGGTCAACCACATGAATTTACCATACACCTGGGCCTCTCTTATGTTTAATTTTTAATAAAATCATTTACGAGGGAAGGTCAAAAAATGAAAATCTAGGCCCTTGGACAAAACTCAACCAAATTATGTATACAAAATTTGGTTGAGGGCCTAGATTTTCAATTTTGACCCTACAGCCCCCCCCCCCCATTCTAGGTAGCTAGTTTTTTATTTATAGTCTTCTGGGGGCCCACTGATTATGTATAGGTACAAACTTTGGATGAGATTGATCTAAATACGTACTAACAGACATTTTGACAAAACATTTATTAGTTTTTAAGGAATTTGGTGTTGGTACTTGGTGAAACATTTTTTAAAATTATTGGATAAAAATACTTGGTAGGTTTCACATTAAGATATAAAAAAATAAAACGAATTTATTTTTAGAGAATCTTTAATCTCGATATATATATTTCGGGTGACTAACCCATCTTCAGGAGATACAGAAAGTAACTGACCTGAATAAGTCGAAATTGAATACAAGTCAATGGTAAAATTTATTTTTTAAGATAACAAAAGGGTAAATATTTAAAATTAGTGGAGGGAGAAAAGGTAGGAAGTCTACTTTGGATTATTATCTAGAAAAATATTATTTTTTCGATGGTCAGTCATGAGGACTTTTTTGTAGACCAAAACGCCATGATTTCGCCCAATTATTTTAATCAAAATAGTGTCAGCCGTTTTTGAGATATTTCGAGAGAAGTAAAAAAACAAACATTTTTTTCATGCATGATTACCATACACTGTATGATAAAGTGAAAATTAAAATAAAATTGATTAAGTGCAAAAGTTACATTCGCCCCCCCCCTCTTGTCACATATCATCACGTTAAGCAATACCCCTTTTTTATGAATGGTCCCTTAGTGGATTTTAAAATATATTAATAATTTAAATTTTCGTAATTTTGGCCACATCAGTTTAGTCATTCACATTGAATGTATTGTTTTTTTTTTTTTTAATTTTTAATATTGGTATTATAAAAATTTACATCTTATTTTTGAAAAATAAATTCAAAAATTTAATTGATAAATAAATTATCTATTTGTTGTTAGAAGATTTAGAAAGAAATTTGATTTTCTTTATTGAAATCGGGGGAGGAAAAAAACCAGTCATAGTTCCTTGAATAAATTGTAAAGCGAGTTAAAAGAGATGTGGGGTGGGGGAGGGTAGTAGGGGCATTGGAATCGATTGGTACCAAGTTTGGGGGAGGGGGGGGTGCAGCAGCCCCCGTCTAAGGAGGGCGGCTATCCGACGTAATAGCTAACTTAATTTAAACATTTGAAATACAAAGGAGTTTTGATCAAATGCAAATACTACTTCCAATTGTCTCTCTTCTTTTTGCGCTCTACTGTGTAAGTAAATATCTGTGGGTGTGTGTGTGTGGGTGTGTTTCCAATGAGTTGTCCAGTTAGAAGAGAGGGACCCTTCCTTCGTTTTTTGAAATCAGTCGAATTCCAGAGGCAAAAACTTTTTTTTTCTTATTTATTTATGGAGAGCACATTCATTTTTCAATTTGAATTTATTTGGTTTTCGTCTTCTTCAAAGAAAGAATGAAAATGAAAAATTGATTGAAAAAAAATAAGTATTTGAAGAATCTTTCATTTGCTTAATACACCAGAAATTATATACATATATCGTATATAAACTTCCTTATTTTACTATAGGAGATAGCCGAGGGGTGAACCGCGATTGGAATTAGGTGTACACGTGTTTGGAATTATGTGGAATTATTTTGGAATTTATTAGATAATAGCATCTATCGTCTTCTACTTGGAAGTGGAAGAGGAAGTAGGTGTACACGATATTAGGTCGCGGTTCACCCCTCGGAGATAGTCTAAGAAAATTTTTAAGAAAAAATAAAACCGACTTCAAAAAAATTAAATGCAACAAATAAAATACACTAAAAGGTATAAAATAATTATTATCTTAATTAGTTACCACTAAACTACGAAATATTAACATGAAATTACTTTTTGAAGTCGGTGCCAAACAAACTATACCTATAAGCGAGCGTACCCGCCAAACGTACTAAGTAAGATCCGTCGAGTGCGATTCATAAAATGTATATGTTTGGCACCGACTTCAAAAAGTAATATCATGTTAATATTTCGTAGTTTAGTTGTAACTAATTAAGATAATAATTATTTTATACCTTTTAGTGTATTTTATTTGTTGCATTTAATTTTTTTGAAGTCGGTTTTATATTTTTTCTTAAAAATTTTTATTTTTCTCTTTTTAGTGATGTTATTAATAGTGATTATATCATCAGAACTTGACCAAATTAATATGACACCATCCCTAAGATACCCCTTTCCAATAAAAAAAGAATCATCGAAATCGGTTCATAAACAAAGAAGTTAGTCCTGAACAAACCTAACAAAAAAGGTCTAATACCTATGAAAAAAAAAATGGGACCAATCGGAAGGTAGACTGGACCCAATGCAAATTTTTTTTAAAATCGGTCCACAATTGGCGGAGATATGAGGTAACATAGGAACAAAAAAAAAAAAAAAATTCAGTCGAATAGAGAACCTCCTCCTTTTTTTGAAGTCGGTTAAAAATTAGACTTCTGCTGGCAAATAAATATGCACAAGCTGGAAATAATTTTAAACGACGTTAGGCATCCCAAATAACATTTGCGACTGTTTCTGGCTGTTGCTAAATTTTTGAGAGCCTACAAACCACAAAAATTTTGGACTTTTTCAAATTTTCGATTATAACTCTAAAACAATGTTAAGTTGAAAGTTTTTGTGTCGAGAGTAGCAGAATTTTTAATATATTGAAGGAGACAATAAAAGAGTGTGTCTTCTGGTGGAATTATAAATTTTATTTATTTATAACGTTATAAATAAATAAAATTTATAATTCCAACAGAAGACACACTCTTTATTGTCTCCTTCAATATATAAAACCATACCTGGTACAGAAAATTCCACTCTTATCAATATGAAAGAGCATAAAATTTCGCATAGAATAACGTACTTAAAAGTTAAAATTGGTTCAGTCACAATTGATCGTCGAAGATAGGCAATTTTGACCAACTTTTTTTTTAATGATATTGATGTGAGAAGGAGATACACCAGAAGGTACATCCCTAATGGCCTGTATGGGATGCCCCCTCCATCGTGAAAAGAACAGAGTAGAAGGAAAGAAGCTGGGATCACGGGCCAAATCTCAGAAAGTTAGATACAATCCAATTTACTAAGTTTTTTAAGGGCTTCGAGCAGTGGTAATTCTCCGTGCGATAAATTAGGTTAAATTTATCTCCAACTTAATTTAAAACTTGACGGAAAAGTGAATTATGCTAATTAGGTGTCACAAAAAACCACTCTTTTTGAGGAGCTGACCCTCATAATAGTTGCTAATTTGCTAAAAAATGATATTGGCAAAGTTTCATCTTAATTGGACAATGGTAACCCGTGGCGCAATGAGGTTGAAGTTTTTGAAAAACTGCAAAAAAATTCATTAAATGAAAAACAATTATCCTAGAAACTTGATTCTTGTTTCATTTTTAACCGACTTCAAAAAAGGAGGAGGTTCTCTATCTATTTTTTTTTTTTTTTTTTTTTTTGTGCCTATGTTACCTCATATCTCTGCCAATTCTCAACCGATTTTGAAAATTTTTTTTGCATTTGGTCCAGTCTAGCTTCCGATTGGTCCAATTTTTTTTCGTTTTTTTCATAGGTATTAGACCTTTTTTATTAGGTTTGTTTAGACCTAACCTCTTTGTTTATGAACCGATTTCGATGATTCTTTTTTTATTGGAAAGGGGGTATCTTAGGGATGGTGCAATATTAATTTGGTCAAGTTCTGATTATAGGATCACTATTAATAACATCACTAAAAAGAGAAAAATAAAATTTAAGAAAAAATAAAACCGACTTCAAAAAAATTAAATGCAACAAATAAAATACACTAAAAGGTATAAAATAATTATTATCTTATTTAGTTACAACTAAACGACGAAATATTAACATGAAATTACTTTTTGAAGTCGGTGCCAAACATATACCTTTTATGAATCGCACTCGACGGATCTTACTTAGTACGTTTGGAGGGTATGCTCGCTTATAGGTATAGTTTGTTTGGTACCGACTTCAAAAAGTAATTTCATGTTAATATTTCGTCGTTTAGTTGTAACTAAATAAGATAATAATTATTTTATACCTTTTAGTGTATTTTATTTGTTGCATTTAATTTTTTGAAGTCGGTTTTTATTTTTTCTTAAAAATTATCTAGGAAATTTTGTCGACTTGAATTTTTACTTGAGCCACCTATAATTCGACTTTTTTTTAATTTTTACTTATAACTCTAAAACCATGCCTTATACTGAAAATTCTACTCTTACCAAAATAAAAGAGCACAAAGTTTTTCGTCTAATAACGTACATAAAAGTTAAAATCGGTTCAGTCGTTTAGCCACAATCTATCATCAAAGCTAGGTAATTTTTACCAACGGAAAAGTGAATTATGCTTATTAGATAGTCACAAGAAACAATTGTTCAAATTTTTGCGGTGCTGATGCTCATAATAGTTGCCAATTGGCTAAAAAACGAGATTGGTAAAGTTTCATCTTAATTGGACAACGGTAACCCGTGCCGCAATAAGGTCGGATCATATTCTGTCTTAGAAAATGCTAGATATCTTCAAACCTAAAAGTTTAAACAAAAATGTGGCTAAAGTAAATCTTCAAGCCAACAAAGTTTCTAGTATGAAAAACTGCAATTTTTTGGAGTTTTTCAAAAACTTCAACCTCATTGCCACACGTTTTACCGTTGTCCAATTAAGATGAAACTTTGCCAATCTCGTTTTATAGCCAATTGGCAACAATTATGAGGGTAAGCAACTCAAAAAATTAAAAGAATGGTTTCTTGTGACCACCTAATGAGCATAATTAACTTTTCCGTCAAGTTTGTAAAAATTGCTTATCTTTGTCAATCAATTGTGGCTAAGCCGCTGAACCAATTTTAACTTTTAAGCACCTTATTCAACGCAAAATTTTGTGCTCTTTTATTTTAGTAAGATTAAAATTTTCTCTAGAACTCATTATTTTGGAGTTATAAAAGAAAATCTGAAAAAGACCAAAATTTTCGTGTTTTTTAGGCCCAGCCAGAAACCGTCGCAAATTCATATTACTCACGTCGATTAAAATTATTTTCAATAACTTTTAAGGAGTTAGGTGTTGATTCTAGGTGAAACATTTTAATATAATAATCAAATTTGACCAAGATGCGAGGTAGGTTTCACAAAAAAGAAATAAAACAAAATTGAGTTTTGAATTCGATATATTTCGGGGGTGAGCCCATCATCAGGAGTCAAAGAAAACGTTTTTTTGACTCCTGATGACTCCTGATGATAGGCTCACCCCGAAATATATCGAATTCAAAACTCAATTTTGTTTTATTTCTTTTTTGTGAGACCTACTTCGCATCTTGCTCAAATTTTATTATGCAATTATTTTCAGCTCATGCATATTTTTTGGATAACGCGGCATTTTTTCGGTCTAATTTGCCTGGGCTATTAGTCATTTACAAAATTTTCGAAAAATAATATGTATCAATCATTATTGAAATCAATCATCTCCATGTTATTTAACAAGCTTTTCGTGCGTGCCTTCGGCACGCCCTCGAAGCTCGGCCCTCCGGGCTGAAGTGCCCTGGCGGGCAGCGTCTCGGTCAAAAAATTGTATTCCTCTTAAAAAACCACACTTCAAATGTATACCCGTAAACTACCGAAAATACATCGTCTCTTAAAAGTTTCGCATCTTTAATTTTTGAGTGGCGAGGGGGGGGGGAGGAACAATTATCAATATATTTAATGTTTCTATAGGGCGATGAGGGGATCTCTTCTTAATTTTTACACTTTCGGCAGAAGAACATGGAGAGCGGGTGGCGTATGATTATTTTTTGGGAATAAAAAAAAAAAAAGAAATGTGAAATGTGAGCCAGGATTAATCCTGGCTCTCTCAGCCACCCGCTCTGAATCTGAATTAATTTGTTCTGAAGCCGAAAGTGTGAAAGATTTGTGGGTAAATTTGTGTAATAATCTTAACTTTTCTTGTAAGAGGCGGCCCGCTCCTCGGAGGCCCAATAAATAAAATAAAATAAAAAGAATTGGAGTCTTTCATTTCAAAATTCGAATATATATATATTTCAAATTTGCCTGGTTAATAAAAATCGATTGGAGCCATCAGTTTAAAATCAGAGCTGAGAATTATATTTCAAATTTGCCTCGTTAATTAATATATATTTAATGTTTCTTAATTTAAAATCTATTGGTGTTTTTTCATTTTCATTCGAGTTCAAATGAATACAATATTATCTAGACACAAAGTCTAAATCAAAAATATATAGTTTTAGTAAAAGAAATCAAGATATAAATATTAATGTGACATTGGTCTAGTGGTTAGAGCTGATGACCATAGCTCGTCGGTTCGATTCTAGACAAGAAGGTAATTTTTAGAGGAATTTCTCTAAGCGTTGTTACAAATTAATCTAGATGAATATATATAGTATAAATGAAGTACATTTTCATGTATTTAGACTTGAAATTCATGCAGGGTGCATTAAACACGCAGATTTAATGGAGAAATTGGAAGGTCTTTTATTGAAGAAGCTATCAAACAAGGGAGGGAGATGATCCCTAAATTTAATAGAATGTTAAATTTTAATACAATTAGATGAGAAGTTGCACGCATCATTGCCTGATGCAAACATCAGGTAAAGTAGATGGAGAGATAGATAGATGGATAGATGGTCATTTGCCTAATGAGGCGTTGTTCCTTCCCTCTCAAACCATCTCTTTTTACTTTCTCCCTCATTCTCTCTCTTTTTCTTCAATCTCTTTCTACTTTTAAATGTATTACCTTCCTTCTACACTGAAAAAAACGATATATTTATAGTTAAGAAATTATTTTTTTTCAACGAAATTTTCTCTGGAGAGAGACGGACTGGTAGAAATTTTAATTGAATGTAATGGAAGGCAGCCCAGGGGTAGTGTGGAAAGAAAAAGCTGAAATGTTCTGATGTGGCCATCCACTTGACTTTACCATACAACCTGGCCCCTCACTTATATTTAATATTTAATAAAAATATTTATAAACATGTAGGGGGGGTTAGTTTTTGAATTTTTAGACTCCTGGGACCCACTGATTATGTATACAAAATTTGGTTTAGTTTGGTAAATGGCCAAGATTTTCATTTTTTGACCCCCCACCCCATTTTGGGCGGTTAGATTTTGCATTTTTAGACTTCTGGGGGTCCCACTGATTATGTATACAAAATTTGGTTGAGTTTGTTCAAACGACTTAGATTTTTAATTTTTAACCCCCTTCGACCCCCTTCGACCTTCCTTAATTTTGGGTCGAAATGCACCAAAATCTACTCAGCTCTTAATCTCAATGGACCAAAACTACGTGTGAAATTTGTTTTTGATATTCACACTAGTTTTTGAGCTAGCTCGTCCACAAACATTTGGTAACTCACAGACTAACTAACTACCAGAGATTTTGACAAAAAAATTATTTTCTCAAAAAATATAATTTTTTCTATGTTTACTTATTAGGGCTTTTTTGTAGAGCGAAATACCATGGTTTCACTCAAATTTTTTTAACCAAATTAGTTTCAGCCGTTTTTGAGATATTTTGAAAAAAGAAGGAAAAAAACCACTTTTTTCATGCACGATTACAATAATTGACCATACCCTGTATGGTATAGTAAAAATTAACACATATCAAATAAGGTGTAATTTATTGGAATCCTTCCTCCTTTCCTTTCAAACCGACGTTTTCGGAAGATTTTTCCCTCCTTCTTTAGGGTTTCAAAGGGTCAATGAATGAAACAAATAAAATGTTTCCTTCTTCTCTCACATAGTAGTGTTCAAAACTTCTTTTAACAAAGGCATAGAAAAAAATTTCCTCCTTTTCTCAATTAGAATAATTAAGAAATCTAGTAAGAGATCTAATTAAGAAAAGGAGGAAAAAAAATTGTTTTTCTATGCCTTTGTTACAAAAGGAGAAAGTTTTGAACACTACTGTGGAGAGAAGAAAGAAACATTTTATTTGTTTCATTCATTGACCCTTAGAAACCCTGAAGAAGGAGGGAAAAATCCTGTGAAACGTCGGTTCGAAAGAAAAGGATGAAGGATTCCAATAAATTACACCTTATTTGATATGTGTTAATTTTTTCTTTCCTCACTACCTCTGGGCTGCCTTCCATTACATTCAATTAAGAAATTATATTTGATATGAATAGATGGTGAATTTAATTATTGCAAAATCGATCTCTGTTCAATAGGTATAAATGGTATACGTATTTTTGGTATTCTCATATTTTAGGATCAACTCTAGATATATTAATAGTTAAGATGTCGCTATTTGAACCAAGCACCAATATGTAAATTATGAAAATATTGTTATTTGAGTAAAATAGTGGAATAGTTAAATTTGATAGTTAGGTATTTAAATGGAATAATACGTAATAACGACAAGAAATGATATAAACTTGAATATTTTTTATTTATAATAAATATAGGTATTTGTGACTAGAAAATGAGTATATTCATTTGATGTAGAATCTACTATATTCAATCAAATGACTTATATAAATATTTATTTTAATTATTCATTTGGTTGAATTCATTAGATAAAAATTTTAATTATTATATTTGATTTAAGGTACACGGTAATCTAATTTTAATATATAATTATATTCTTGTTAAATTTTTTTAAAAATATCTTAATTATTAAGATATCACTATTTGCAAATAATCGAAGTCGTTATATGATAAAAAACAACATTTCTTTAGATAAGAGGTCTTACTAGGAGAAAAAAAGACATTTATTTGATATTAAGAGATATCTAATAGAATGAAATAGATCACTCAAGTATATAATATATATGTATTAATTATCTAAAAAATTGTTCATATTTGGAATGATTTCGATATATCTTGATTATTCATAAAATATCTTTGGAATAAATAAGAGCTCATTAAAAATGCTCAACTCTATCAATATATTTAATATAAAGAAATTGTTTTTACTTTACCATACAGAGTATGATCAAGTATTGTAATCGTGCATGGAAAAACTGTTATTTTTCCTTCTTTTTTTTCAAAATATCTAAAAAACGCCTTAAACTATTTCGATTAAAAATTGAGCGAAACCGTGGCATTTCGCTCTACAAAAAAGCTCTAATAACTGAACATCGAAAAAAAGATATTTTTCGAGATGATAATTGTTTTGTCAAAATGTCTGTTAGTCTGGTTGTCCGGTTGTCTGGTTGGGTGTCCGTTAGTCTGTGCGTTACCAAATTTTTGTGGACGAGCTAGCTCAAAAACTAGTGTGAATATCGAAACCATATTTTACAAGTAGTTTTGGTCCATTGAGATTAAGAGCTGATTCGATTTTGGTCCATATCGACCCGAAATTAAGGGGGGTGGAAGGGGGTGGGGGGTTAAAAATTAAAAATCTTGGCCATTTACCAAACTCAACCAAATTTTGTATACATAATCAGTGGGTCCCCAGAAGTCTAAAAATGCAAAAACTAACCGCCCAAAATGAGGGGGGGGGGTGGAGGGTCAAAAAATGAAAATCTTGGCCATTTACCAAACTCAACCAAATTTTGTATACATAATCAGTGGGTCCACAGAAGTCTAAAAATGCAAAAACTAACCGCCCAAATTGGGGGGGGGGGTGGAGTGTCAAAAAATGAAAATCTTGGCCATTTACCAAACTCAACCAAATTTTGTATACATAATCAGTGTGCCCCTAGGAGTTTAAAAATGCAAAAACTAACGCCCCCCCCCCTCTTACATGATTATAAATAATTTTATTAAATATTAATGTAAATAAGGGGACAGGTTGTATGGTAAAGTCAAGTAGATGGCCACATCAGAACACGTCAGCTTATTTCAGTCTCTTTTTCGAATATATTTTTAAATCGTTATTTCCTTTTTATCTCTTATTAATAATAAATTTTACCTCATTTAAATTGTGATATTAGGTGAGGTTTCATGTTATAAAAATTTAATATATTTCGGATTAAATGTTCATAATATTTTCAAAGCATTGGTGGTTGTTCTGGTGTAAGAATGCGCTTGAATGAGCTGTTGGACACGTTCAGGGACTTTGAAGAATTTGCTTGACATTCTCTGGATGCAAATAAATTAGTATATTCAAACCTAGTTCAATAGATAGCAGAAAGGTTTGTTGCAATTACTTTCTTTTATTAGGTTTTATCCAATGTCAATTCATACACTTTTTAAATAAATTGACACGTTCTGATGTGGCCATCCACTTTGACTTTACCATACACTTCTGGTTGAGTATGATACAAGGGCATAGATTTTCATTTTTTGTCCCCCCCCCCCATTTCGGGAGGTTAGCTTTTGCATTTCTAGTGTTCTAGGGGCCCACTGATTATGTATAAAAAATTTGGTTGTTTGTTCAAATGGAAAAGATTTTTAATTTTTAACCCCCCGTCCCTCCACCCCCTTAATTTTGGGTCGATTTACACCAAAATCTAATCAGCTCCTAATTCTTATTTAACAGTCGAGGAATAACCATTCTACATTGGCTTTTTGACTTTTCGGTTATTATTGGTAACCATTGCTGAAGAAATGTAGGAATTGACTTAAAATCAAAAATAACGATCGATTCTCATCTAATACTAGAGGAATAACCTTGCAGTGGGTTATTGTTATGATGGATATCCCACGCACCTACACTATGCAGTGGTTATTGTGATAATGGATGTTTGTGATTTTGATGATGGTTATGAGGCTTGGATGTGAGGTGACGTGGGGTTGCTCTTATAGTAAGGGTTTTCTTAAATGGTGGTCGGTGTTTCTCAGGGTTGCTGCTCTCAATGCTTAAAGTCTGGAATGATTGAATTTAAAATAATCTACTTTACTGAATGTAAGTTATAAAATGAATTTAAATAAAAATAAACTGCAACGGATCGTTGCTAAACTTTATCCAAATTCATTTGAAATATTAATATGTTCTAGAGTAAAGTACTTTAAAATATAATTTTACTAAAAACATTATTTAACCTTTTTTGTGGTCCCCAAGGTACTTAATTAGGATATTAAATTTCATCAAAATTGGTTAAGTCATTTTCAAGATATTTAGAAAAAACTAAAAAAGTACTGAAATAAAGTACTGATGTTTGTGGACCGATATGTACCAAAAACTAATCAGCGCTTCATTTTATTAAAATACTCGTAGGTTTTCAATTTCAATTCAATCGGTGCAACGGTGTGGAAAAATTCGTGGACGAAAAAAACGATAACATACATACATACATCCATCCCCACGCACTTCCAAAAAAATGGCACTTTTTGGCCTTTCGACGAGATCCCAGGTAATTTTTGGCAAAACCGTCACGTGCTAAAATTCAATCTAATTGAATACTTCAATTTGTGACCTTAATTGAGTCCATGGGTTCCGTAGTCTTTACCTGAGGGCCCTTTGAAGTCGCGCTTGCCGCGAGAGCGATTACAATACTTTCCCCATGCTTCGCATTGGATAAAGTAAAAATGCAAATAAAACAAAAAGGATGGATGTGTGGGTTTTCAATAATAGTAAAGTTTTTGTTTTGAGAATTATTAAATTTAAATATGTGAATTTTTTTTTTTTTTTTTTTTTTTTGCTTTATCAATAATTGAATTGAACAGTATTAAATGGGTTTATTAAGAATATATATGTGACGATATTACACTCCTCGTGGACCAAAGGTATAGGATTATCCCTCCTTCCGTCGCCTGGACTCCGCTTTATAATTCAGGCACCAATCTAGGGATCTAGTCCCAATTATTCCGTTCGCTTCCTTCCTGGTAGCGAGTTACCTCCAATTAATCTATGTAGAGCGACCGCCTCGGACATATATACAGGGTGCTTCAAAAAAATGTATACACACTTTGAACTTCCATAGAAAATTTATTTACCGTTCTACAAAGTTAAATTTCAGGAAAATAGAAAGCTGAAAGTCCAATGTAAATGAAACATAAATAACAAATGTTAATACTGTTCAAATTGCTGACCTGCAGCATCAATACAATTCTGAGTACGAGTCACCACTGATTCTGTACATCGTATCAAAACGTCCAATGAGATTTCTCTACACACTGCTTGAATCTCATTCCAAAGAATGTCTAGGTTACGTGGTTTACGTTTGTAATCCTCACATTACAATTCAAAAAGCTGTAAATTTGCCTGGTGTAAATGTGTGGTGCGGTTTGTCTTCAAGGGGACTCATTGGACCTTTTCGATTTGAAGGCACTGTAACTGGTAATAATTACCTAACAATGCTTGCTGATTCCATATTTCCTGCCATTCGTGCATTATACGGTAATGATGATTTTTATTTTCAACAAGATGGTGCCCCGCCGCACTATCACAGGGACGTACGAGCTTACCTGGATCAAAATTTGTCGGGCCAGTGGATAGGACGCAGGGGGGCAATCGAGTTTCCAGCACGCTCTCCAGACCTTACACCACTGGATTTCTTCTTGTGGGGCACAGTAAAAGATGAGGTGTACAAACGTAAACGTATGTATATATGAAGGGAATTGTAAGATGCTCTGCGTAGAGAAGTATGGAAAAAGTGATGATTTTTGCGAGCTCTTAGTGACGAATGTGTAATATTAAAAATGTAGTCTCTCTCTATAGATCAAGTTAGATGTTTCTCTTTCAGAGTCAAGTTAGAGAAGACCTCCCTGTAAGAGTCCAGAGTTGAGAATCTTTAGCGTTGTTTGTCTCGTCACAAAAATTCCTATTTCTTCCATCCGACTGCTCAATTTTAAGTATTGATATATTTTTACTTTATCCAATGCAAAGCATGGGTAAAGTATTGTAATCGCTCTCGGGGCAAGCGTGGCTTCAAAGGGTCCTCAGGTAAAGACTACGGAACCCATGGACTCAATTAAAGTCACAAATTGTAGTATTCAATTAGGTTGAATTTTAGCACGTGACGGTTTTGCCAAAAATTACATGGGGTCTCGTCGAGAGGCCAAAAAGTGCGATTTTTTCATTTAGTGCGTGCGGATGGATGGATGGATGTATGTATGGATGGATGTATGTTATCGCTTTTTTGGCCCACGATTTTTTCCACACCGTTGCACCGATTGAAATGAAATTGAAAACCTACCATTAGTTTAACAAAATGAAGCGCTGATTAGTTTTTGGTACATATCGGCCCACAAACATTAGTACTTTATTTCAGTACTTTTTTAGTTTTTCTAAATATCTTGAAAATGACTTAACCAATTTTGATGAAATTTAATATCCTAATTAAGTACCTTGGGGACCACAAAAAAGGTTAAATAAAGTTTTTAGTACAATTATATTTTAAAGTACTTTACTCTAGAGTTAGATGGTACTTTTTTAATTTTTATTTTAAATTCTTTAAAATTTATTCATTTGAAAGTTTTAATATAGCTCATTTAGCCTTGCTTAAGTAAGAATGGATAGGCTTCTCACTGTGAAATGCTAAAAATTTGGGAGGAATTTTTATGAGTAACCATAGCAACTGCGTTGTTTTCTTATCCGTTACCTTTGCTGAAGACAGAGAAATCGATTTTAAACCAAAAATAGCGATTGATTCTCATCTAGTGCTTGAGGAATAATCATTCTATATTGGATTTTTGACGTTTCGGTTTTTATTAGTAACCATTGCTGAAGACATAGAGAAATCGATTTTAAACCAAAAATAGCGATTGATTCTCATCTAGTGCTTGAGGAATAATCATTCTATATTGGATTTTTGACGTTTCGGTTTTTATTAGTAACCATTGCTGAAGACATAGAGAAATCGATTTTAAACCAAAAATAGCGATTGATTCTCATCTAGTGCTTGAGGAATAATCATTCTATATTGGATTTTTGACGTTTCGGTTTTTATTAGTAACCATTGCTGAAGACATAGAGAAATCGATTTTAAACCAAAAATAGCGATTGATTCTAATCTAGTAATTGAGGAATAATCATTCTATATTGGATTTTTGACGTTTCGGTTTTTATTAGTAACCATTGCGGAAGACATAGAGAAATCGACTTTAAACCAAAAATAGCGATTGATTCTCATCTAGTAATTGAGGAATAATCATTCTATATTGGATTTTTGACGTTTCGGTTTTTATTAGTAACCATTGCGGAAGACATAGAGAAATCGACTTTAAACCAAAAATAGCGATTGATTCTCATCTAGTACTTGAGGAATAATCATTCTATATTGGATTTTTGACGTTTCGGTTTTTATTGGTAACCATTGCTGAAGACATAGAGGAATCGACTTAAAATAAAAAATAGCGATTGATTCTCATCTAATACTTGAGAAATATCCATTCTATATTGGATTTTTGACGTTTCGGTTTTTATTAGTAACCATTCCTGAGACATAGAGAAATCAACTTTAAACCAAAAATAGCGATTGATTCTCATCTAGTACTTGAGGAATAATCATTCTATATTGGATTTTTGACGTTTCGGTTTTTATTGGTAACCATTGCTGAAGACATAGAGGAATCGACTTAAAATCAAAAATAGCCATCGATTCTCATCTAATACCTGAGGAATAACAATTCTACATTAGGTTTTTGACGTTTCGATTATTATTGGTAACCATTGCTGAAGACATGGAGGAATCGACTTAAAATCAAAAATAACGATCGATTCTCATCTAATACTAGAGGAATAACCTTATTGAATTCCATTTTTGATGTTTTGACTATTAATAGCAACCTCTACTGAAAACGTAGAAGAATCGACTTAAAATCAAAAAGACTAAATTCTTTTTGATTTTAAGTCGATTCTTCAAATAAATGAAAATGTGAAAGTCGTGTGGTGAACACACCAGTTGATTATTATATGTACCTGCCTTTCAAAATAGTACTTGACCTTGAAATTACAGATTTTCTTTATTTTTAGAATCCAAATTTTCAATACTTTCAATTTCATCCGTTTCAGTCTCAATCAACAAATTAAAAATATTATTTATTCAGGTGAGATATAATTAAAAAATAAGGCTAATTAAAAGTTCTATGTATTATATTAGAATAATTATTATTATTTTTTTTTTATAAAATTCGTTTTTAATTACATTTGGGGGCCTTGAATTTATGAAAAGAAAAAAATAATAATTAAATAACTAATAGAATACCATCAGCTCTGCCACCATTTCATTATGCGTTATTAATTATTCGTACATCCTTTATTAAATATACTTTTAATTATATGCCACTGTGTTATAAGATATGATATAGGTTGATAAAAAATAAAAAAATATCAGTCAAGTAAAATAAGTTAATATTAATTGAACATTCAAGCTGATGATTGAAAAGCCTATTGGGGTCGTGTAAAGACGATGGTGGGGACAACCGAATCTAAAAATAATAATCTAATTCAGTTACAACTAAACGACGAAATTTTTCCATGAAATCATTTTTTGAAGTCGATGCCAAATATATATATTTTATGAATAGGACTTGACAGATCGTTCGGCGGATAATGAAGAAAAGATCGCGTTTGTCACCGACTTCAAAAAGTGATTTCATGTAATAATTTCATCGTATAGTTGTCACTAAATAAATAAGATAATTATTTTATACCTTTTAGTGCATTTTATTTTATTTTTGAGTTCTATTATTTTATTTGTTGCATTTTATTTTATTGAAGTCGGTCTTTTCTTTTTTTTACTTATGTTAAGAATAGTGACTTATGATAATACCTTGCATTCATCTCGTGCAAATGAATTATATAATGTTAATAAAATTCAATTCATAAATATAGGAATTTTGTCGAAACGTTAGCGGGTTTTAAATGAACGTTTTAAGATTGTTTTTTTTTTATAAAAGATTTTATTTATTACTAGCTTCAAGGCCCGCCTTCGGCAGCCCTCTTGCTAGCCAGAGGGCACGCTCCTTGGACCCCCAACCCACGAATCCCACCCTCACACTACACTCCCCCCGACCCATCCAGCACCCCTACCCCCGCACCATGAACCCGTGCCCAACCCCCGCCCCCATACCACAGAACCCAAACCTCACCCCCCACTCCAACCCACCACACTCCCCGAAACCCACCCATCGCTCCTTGGCTCCAGGTACTTTAGGTTATGTAAACCATGAAACAAACTAATGTGCTTATTTTAAAAATTTTAATTAATAAAAAAAATTGCTAAAAATAGTTATTTTTGCAATTTTTCATAAGTTTCATGTTCGATGCGAGATCGGAAGATGTTAACCGATTTTAATTTTTTTTTTTTATGCCATTTTTCTTCTTATTGTAATAGGCAACTTTTCCGCGCCAAAGGGTTTTCGAAAAAAAAATTCAGTATTTTCAACCCTCCCTGGCCATATCAGTTTATTTATTTTTTCTAATTAGTAAATTAATTCTAAAATATGTAGATTTAACTACTATCTGAACCGAGGGGTGAACCGCGACCTAATATTGTGTACACCTACTTCCACTTCCACTTTCATTTCCAAGTAGAAGACAATAGATGAAGGGGCATTATCTAATGAATTCCAAAATAATTCCACATAATTTCAAAGACGTGAACACCTAATTCCAATCACGGTTCACCCCTCGATCTGAACTTTTTTAAATTAATTATTTTGATTCAAATATAAGCAATTATTTTTTTTGCAACGAAATTTTCTCTGGAGAGAGACGGACTGGTAGAAATTTTAATTGAATGTAATGGAAGGCAGCCCAGGCAGGGTAGTGAGGAAAGAAAAAATTAACACATATAAAATAATGTGTAATTTATTGGAATCCTTCCTCCTTTCCTTTCAAACCGACGTTTCGGAGGATTTTTCCCTCCTTCTTCAGGGTTTCAAAGGGTCAATGAATGAAACAAATAAAATGTTTCCTTCTTCTCTCCACAGTAGTGTTTAAAAAAGGAGTAAAAAAAAAAATTGTTTTCCTATGCCTTTGCTAAAAAAGAAGAAAGTTTTTGAACACTACTGTGGAGAGAAGAAGGAAACATTTTATTTGTTTCATTCATTGACCCTTTGAAACCCTGATGAAGGAGGGAAAAATCCTCCGAAACGTCGGTTCGAAAGGAAAGGAGGAAGGATTCCAATAAATTACACATTATTTTATATGTGTTAATTTTTTCTTTCCTCACTACCTCTGGGCTGCCTTCCATTACATTCAATTATAAGCAATTATTTACTTAAAAAAAATGTCTGTGGGGGGGGGGGGAAGTTTTACGATTGCGTAAATTTAGCTAAAGGGTGAAAAAAAGCGGGGTTGATGAAAAAGCGATTCAATATAAATATATAAGATGTAATTAAAGTGGGAATGATATATATCGTATATATTATATAAATTCTACACATGGAACTTTTTTCAATTTTCAATATTTCCTTTCTCGCACGCTTGGCGTCACAGTCCCCCCCCCCCCCTCCTTACACACCCCCTTTTTATCTTCTTCTTTGGCCCCCATCCCAGTTATATATATATATATATATTTCCGTCTCAGTTGCTCGCGCTTCTTCTCTTACTTCTTCTTCTTCGTAGGCTTGATGTTTTATTCATCCAGAACACACATACACACACACACACACATACATCGTCCGTCTGTCCGTCTAAGTTGCGTACATCCACCTCATTCCATACCCACCCACACACAGATGCATATATATATATATATATATTTGCTATCTCTATCTTGGTTTGTGAAAACGTCTCCAGCAGCCCTTCTTGCAGATTGAACCAACCCCCTTTCCACCCTTCCAGAGCTTCAACACTCATTCCTTTTGCGTTGATTCATCCACCATCCACCACCCACCCTCTCTCGAACGCCTCCTTCATCATTCAGTGCGACACCCTCTTCTGTTTTCTTTTTATCAGGGTCCACTTTATTTCAATATACGTACGACATTACGAAATTAAATATTCTACAATTTTCAGAGAAAATGAAAACAATCTGTGCTACATTATAATAATGCATTTTCTTCTTCTTAGACTGCCATACCCGAAACGGGTGTCGGCGTCTCTCCACATATACATGTTTAGTTGTTTTACACAGATATACGGGACCTACTTTTTAATGCAGGTTCCGAACGGCTAATTTGCATAGGTTACTTGGCATTTATACTCTTGGTAGTTTGGCATTACTTTCCAAGAGGAGGCGACTGCAAATATCTATCTGCCGAGACTCGGTCTCGAACCAGCGATCTTCGAGTCAGCGACCCAACACTCTACCCACTGACCCACAGTCGCCTCAATGCATTTTACAGACTTCTTATCAAAGCGCACAGCGTGCGCAAGCCAAGTTCGAGGATTAGCTTGGCCCCATACACGCTGTACGCTATTTACCCCGAACCATTTCGAACCAATTTCGACCCCCTTGTAGCTCGGAAAATATTTGTGATAGAAAGCTGAAATTATACACATGTAATTATGTAATCAATCGTGAATAGAGTACCAAATTTCAATAATATAGCTTAAATATATTCTGAGATATAGACCTGAGAAAATAGCTAATTTGGACACTCACTCACTCACTGACAGGTCATGAAAACCTTACTTCCTAAAACCTTACTTAAACCGTACTTCCAATCATTCCAGCATCATGAAATTTGGCATTCTAGTAGAGTTTGTGACACGAGGGGTGATCCGCGATTGGAAGTAGGTGTACATCTCTTTGGAAGTACTTGGAAATGTTTGGAAGTACTTGGAAATATTTGGAAGTGCTTGGAAATATTTGGAAGTACTTGGAAATATTTGGAAGTACTTGGAAATAATTCGAAGTACTTGGAATTATTTGAAAGTACTTGGAAATATTTGGAATTAATTGGAAATATTTGGAATTACTTGGAAATATATGGAAGTGCTTGGAAATATTTGGAAGTATTTGGAAATGTTTGGAAGTACTTGGAAATATTTGGAAGTGCTTGGAAATATTTGGAAGTATTTGGAAATGTTTGGAAGTGCTTGGAAATATTTGGAAGTATTTGGAAATATTTGGAAGTACTTGGAAATATTTGGAAGTGCTTGGAAATGTTTGGAAGTGCTTGGAAATGTTTGAAAGTACTTGGAAATATTTGGAAGTATTTGGAAATGATTGGAAGTACTTGGAAATGTTTGAAAGTACTTGGAAATATTTGGAAGTATTTGGAAATGATTGGAAGTACTTGGAAATATTTGGAAGTGTTTGGAAATATTTGAAAGTATTTGGAAATGTTTGGAAGTGCTTTGAAATATTTGGAAGTACTTGGAAATATTTGGAAGTACTTGGAAATATTTGGAAGTATTTGGAAATGTATTTTTATTAATTTTAACTTAAGGTTTATTTAGCTTATTAGAGAGCCCAAAAAATGCTCTAAAAAGACTTATTTTTTTATAAATAGACTCTGAATAGCCTTTGACAAGAAAATAGT
The DNA here is from genome assembly GCA_024734495.1 of Forficula auricularia. Taxonomy (NCBI): domain Eukaryota; kingdom Metazoa; phylum Arthropoda; class Insecta; order Dermaptera; family Forficulidae; genus Forficula; species Forficula auricularia. The sequence continues at coordinate 7,539,827 of JALMQS010000030.1, read as the reverse complement.
ATCCATATTTTTGCAAATTTTACTTATTTTGACAATATATAAGTAATTTTGAAAGGATATCTCTTAGAATAAGAGAAAAATATATCTTAGAAATGATAAAATAGCCCAGTCAACGAACGCTCAAAAAGGGGGTATAGAAAACATTTTATAGGAGATAATTTTTTTCTTATGGAATGTGTTTGGGCTAGTTAGGAGGTAAAAATACTAAAAGTCCCCAGTCATAGCTAACGGGCTTATGGGGTGAAAGTGGGGTGGAAATGTCCCGTTTTTTGGTATTTTGCTTATATCTCTAAAACGGAGGGTGGTAGGAAAAAAGTTACTCTTAGCAAAATAAAATCTTATAATATTTACTACAAGATTGCTTTTATTTAATTTTTCTTAATTTTTTATGGTTTTTTGAGATAATCGCCCGCGAATATCGTTTATGTATGAAAAAAATAAAATTCCTTATATTTTTCGTCAAACTTTTGTCTCTATCACCTCAGCCTTTTGTTTTACAGTAAAACTCCTTAGAAAACAAGTTGTAGAGCATTCAATTTCCTTTAAAATACTATATACATTTATGATGTATCTTCAAATCTTCTGGAGATATAGCAATTTAAAAATTTCAGGTTGATTTATACATTTTGCTAGAAAACCCCGCAATAGACTAGTATACCGGGTGGTGACTTGGCCGACGCAGCATAGCGATTACAATGTTAATTTTTGAATGTGCATTTATTTGCTCCCCTAATTATTTTAGAGTTAAAGTTCTTATAGGTTTTTTGTAGAAAAAAAAATACTGAATCCGAACATATTTTTGTTTTCAAATTTTGAAATTTCAGAACCGTAATAATCAACATTATAAAACAATTCTCATCTAACAAAAATCGCACTTTTTATCCTCTGGGCGAGACCCCATGTAATTTTTGGCAAAACAGTCAAGTGCTAAAATTCAAACTACATGGATACCCCAATTTGTGACTTTGTTTGAGACCATGGATGGGTTTGGGAGTGTTTACCTGAGGACACTTTGAAGTCGCGCTTGGCGCGAGACCGATTCCAATACTATATCTGCTTGGCATTGGATAAATAAAAATAAAGTAAAAAAAAAGCCCGAAAATAGAAAAAAGACAATAATATTCGAAATTTTTTAATAAAATTCATTCATCCATTCTGTTTAAATAATACATTTTTAAAGTTGAAAGAATCTTAGGGTTAAATAAAACCGAGAATAAAACTATTGCCTATACTAAATAAAGTGAAATATAATATAAATTATCTTTTTATGTTTTGCTCCTTCGTATTAATAATAGAAAATTTTTTACTTTTAAATTATGAATTTGACAAAATCTGATGTAAATATCTTTTAGAATTTTAATTCTGCTCAGTTTGTTGTATTCTAATTATGCTCTAAAATAATCACTAAAGACATCACTATTAAACTTCAAATAGAAAAAACAAATGAAAATTCCTTGTTTGTTTTAATAATTCCATGGCCTCAGTGATTTTTGTAAAAATACAATTATTTATAATGTTATTATTACGGTTCTGAAATTTCAAAATTTGAAAAGAAAAATATGTTCGGATTCAGTATTTTTTCTCTATAAAAAACTTAAAAGAACTTTAACTCTAAAATAATTAGGGAGCAAATGAATGCACATTCAAAATTAACATTGTAATCGCTATGCTGCGTCGGCCAAGTCACCGCCCTGTATAGGGAGGTTTCAGCTTACATTACCTAATTGCGGGAAAATATTTTTTTTCTAGATTCGTTTGGTATGGTGTGTGTATGCCAAATCTAAGTTTGTGACCTCGAAAGTGTGGAGGACAACTTTTGGGTGGCAGAAAAACCTCGAAATTTTCGGACTTTAACTCAAAAACTTGCGGGCAAATATCTCAAAAACCATAAGGAATAAAGAAAAGTTACATAAATGAAAACCTGTAGTAAATATTATACCATATAAATTTTAATTTTCTCATTAATATATCAAAGAATAATTGATACGTCAACAAGAATTATTTTGACCGCGCTGATTTGAAAAAAGATATTTTTATCTCGCGAGACTACTGCGGATTACGCTATTGGAGTCTGCGGAGTATTAAGTCTGGACCAAGAGAGAAAAAGATGTAATCCACTTAGCTACAATCCAACGTCATTTCGCGTATAGCCCGCTAGACATTCGGATGGATCACCGAGTGAATTTGAAATCTCAGATGTTATATACTCGATCTCCCAGTCCAGAGCGCTAGATCTATTAGCATGTATGTTAGATGCCTGCCATTAATTAACTGAAGGTTTTCTACATTTTATTCGATAGCGACTCTAATGTAGGGAATTTTTGTCAAATATTGAGTGAAAATAATATTTGAACTTATATATTTCTAACTTGAAATAATGATATTAAATAAATTTTAATTTTCTCATTAATATATCAAAGAATAATTGATACGTCAACAAGAATTATTTTGACCGCGCTGATTTGAAAAAAGATATTTTTATCTCGCGAGACTACTGCGGATTACGCTATTGGAGTCTGCGGAGTATTATTATTATTAATATATATTATTATTATATATAATTATTTTCACTCAATATTTGACAAAAATTCCCTACATTAGAGTCGCTATCGAATAAAATGTAGAAAACCTTCAGTTAAATATTATACCCTTTTATTTTGCTAGGAGTAACTTTTCCCTACGGCACACCGTTTTAGAGATATAAGCAAAAAAGAAAAAACGGGAGATTTTCGCCCCTCCCTTCCACCACTAAGCCCGGTAGCTAGGATTGGGAATTTTTACTATTTTTACCTCCTAACTAGCCCAAACACATTCCATGAGAAAAAAATTCTGCATCTATCTTGATATATCTTGATTATTAATAAAATATCTTTGAAATAAATAAGAGCTCATTAAAAATTCTCAACTCTATCAATATATTTATTATAAAGAAATCGTTTTTTCAATGTACATAGTCAAATACACGTCAAATGAGTTAAGGGAATAGAAACAGCTGAGATGAGTCATAACATAGCTAATTACTGTGCCGAGCAACCTAATATTCCAAGTATAAAAAATAATCATTGAAATAAAAGGTAATTAGATTTCAATTAGAAATAATAATGGAATAGAGAGAATAGACCTTGAATCGACCACTGAGTGGATTATTATTATAGACACAATACTTAAGATTGTTTTTTTTTTCACTCTAATCAATAAAATTCTTATTACTAAATCACAATCTTTTTCTCTTGATTGAATAATAATAATAATAATAATAATAATAATGCGTTTGATTTTATGCTAACTGCTTATTGATTTGTCGGAAAGTGTCAGGAAATTGAGATTCTCAAGTGTTTATGAAATATTGAAAATATCAAAAGTTTCTAAATAGATCGACACTTTTTTAATTATATTAATGTCAGAAGGAATTATACCAAGGCAGAAGTTCTTTAGGCAAGTGGTTCTTAACTTTTTTATTAGGCGAGGGCCCCTAAAAATCCGAAAGTATATTCGCGGCCACCCCCACCAATTTTAAAATTTGTATCCGCGACCTAGGACCAAATAAGAGTGACTTTTCTCTCCCGTCAAAAAAAATTTCCCCGACTTTTTAGCAACAAAAAATCTATCAATAAACATTTAAGATTTTTTAAAAATTTCTGAAAATGTTTTTTTATGTTTAAACGTCTCTATCCCCGTAAATAATTGTCTGAGAGCCTTAAAACAATCGAATTTATAAGATTTTTTAAAAATTTCCGAAATTTAAATAAAATATGTAAATTTGTAGCCACAGCATCTCGATATTTAGGGAATGGTAACGATATTCACCATTTTTAAAAATATCTACACTGAAAACAATTTCTTTATAATAAATACATTGATAGAGTTGAGCATTTTTAATGAGCTCTTATTTATTCCAAAGATATTTTATGAATAATCAAGATATATCGAAATCATTCCAAATATGATCAAATTTTTAGGTATTTAATCTTAATATATTATATACTTGAGTGATTTATTTTATTCTATTAAATATCTCTTAATATCAAATGAATGTCTTGTTTACTTCTAGTAAAACCTCTTATTATATCTAAACGAATGTTTTTTTTATCATAAAACGACTTAGATTTTCTGCAAATAGTGATATCTTAATAATCAAGATATTAAAAAAAATTGACAAAAATTTTGTTTACATTATTGATTGTTTTTACTTTATCCAATGCGAAGCATGGGTAAAGTATTGTAATCGATCTCGCACCAAGTGGGACTTCAAAGAGTACTCAGGTAAAGACTACGGAACCCATGGACTCAATTAAGGTCACAAATTGTAGTATTCAATTAGATTGAATTTTAGCACGTGACGATTTTGCCAAAAATTACCTGGGGTCTCGTCGAGAGGCCAAAAAGTGCCATTTTTTGGAAGTGCGTGGGGATGTATGTATGTTATCGTTGTATTCGTCCACGATTTTTTCCACACCGTTGCACCAATTGAAATGAAAATTAAAACCTAACATTATTTTAACAAAATGAAGCGCTGATTATTTTTTGGTACATATCGGCCCACAAACATTAGTACTTTATTTCGGTACTTTTTTAGTTTTTTTCTAAATATCTTGAAAATGACTTAACCAATTTTGATGAAATTTAATATTATAATTAAGTACCTTGAGGACCACAAAAATGGTCATGTAAAATTTTTGTAAAATTATATTTTAAAGTACTTTACCATAGACCACGATAGTTCATTGGATCAAGTTTAGCAACAATCCGTTGCAGTTTATTTTTTATATATAATTTTAAAACCCACTATAAGATTATAAGAAATATTGATATATATTAAAATTAGATTATCTTGTACCTTAAATCAAATATAATAATTAAATCAAATTTTTATCTAATGAATTCAACCAAATGAATAATTAAAATAAATATTTATATAATTCATTTGATTGAATATAGTAGATTCTACACCAAATGAATATACTCATCTTCTAGTCAGAAATACATACCTATATTTATTATAGATAAAAAATATTCAAGTTTATATCATTTCTTGTCGTAATTACGTATTATTTTATTTAAATATCCAATTATTAAATTTAACTATTACACTATATTACTCAAATAACAATATTTTCATAATTTATTTAATGGTGCTTGGTTCAAATAGCGGCATCTTAACTATTAATATATCTAGAGCTGTTCCAAAAATATGAGAATACTTAAAATACGTATATTATTTATTTATATTGAACAGAGATCGATTTCGCCCATAATTAACTTCACCATCTATTCATATCAAATATAATTTCTTAACAATAAATATATCGTTTTTTCAGTGTATAACTCGAAAACTATAAGACTTTTATTAAAAAAATTCTGGACTGTATAAATTGTCCTATATTCTGTTCACGGTTTATCGTTGTGATATAGGACACCCTGTATAAAGTCGAAATTTTTTGAAGGGGGTCTCCCTGGGTAAATCCCTGATATCTACGTTTTATATCAATTATTTTTCTAATGAATCATCCACCTCCTTCTTCATGTCCATTTTGACTCATTTCCTTAAGCAATTAAAAGAAACAACGCGGATGAGTGTAAAAGTAATTTGTCAGCAGGGTTAATTACTAAATGCTGTTTTTATTTTTTTTCAACTTAATGAAGGAAGTTTTGTACAAAATATCTATGCTGGTATATATTTAGTTAAAATAAAGAATTAATTTAAAAACAGGAATATCATATCCAATCCCCTGATGTCATTATAAAATGTAATTGATTATTAATTAGTGGTTGATGATTGATAGGGGATGAATAATTATAATATTATTTTTCAATGCGCATGTATGTATGTATGTCGATTAAAATATGTGCCTAAACAATGGAAGATAGCGCAGATAATTATGATTCCTAAACCTGGTAAGCCATTGGAGGAGGTAACTTCATATAGACCAATATCACTATTGTCTATAATTTCTAAACTGTTCGAAAAACTATTCCTGAAACGTCTTATGCCAATTATCGAAAGTAAACGATTAATCCCACCTCACCAGTTTGGTTTTAGGGAAGAACACTCTACTATTGATCAGGTGCACCGTATCACTGATGTCATAGAAACAAGCCTAGAAGAAAAGAAGATTTGCTCGACAGTTTTCTTGGATGTATCGCAAGCATTTGACAGAGTCTGGCACCGAGGCCTTGAATTAAAATTAAGAAGATACCTTCCAAAATCCTATAGTATATTACTAAAATCTTATATATCAGATAGATATTTTCGTGTTAAGCAGGAGGATAAATATACAAGCTTCCGTAGGATTGGTGCAGGAGTTCCTCAGGGAAGCGTCTTGGGACCGATTCTATACTTGATATACACGTGTGATATTCCATATAATAGGGACGCTATTATCGGTACCTTTGCAGATGATACAGCTTTACTCTCTACTGGAGCAACTATAGAAGAAGCGACATCCAAGTTACAGCGTGCATTAAACAAAGTTTTATTATGGACCAAAAAATGGCGAATGAAACTTAACGAGAGTAAATCTCAGCAGGTAATCTTTACCAATCGTAAATGTATTGCCTTGCCTGTACAAATTAATGGCGTAGATGTTCCTATGTCCAACACAGCTAAATATCTGGGTATGACATTGGACACCAAACTACGATGGAAAGCGCACGTTAAAATGAAAAGAAAAGAATTAAATCTAAAATTTAGTAAAATGTATTGGCTGCTGGGCCGTCAATCGCAGCTTTCCATACCAAACAAACTATTAGTATACCAACAAATACTAAAGCCTGTGTGGACCTACGGGGCGCAGTTGTGGGGCTGTGCGAAAAAAGTCATATTGAGACGATACAAAAATTTCAAAACAAGATCCTGCGCTGCATCGTGGATGCTCCCAGATATATGCGTACGGATCGCCTACATAAGGACTTGAAAATTAAGACAGTCAGCGAGGTAATCAAGGATCTTGCCACGAAACATGGACAACGTCTGGAAAACCACAGAAATAGTGAAGCATCAAGACTCCTCAATACTGCTGGGAGAATAAGAAGACTGAAAAGGCTAAAACCGAATGATCTTGTGTAAACAAATGCATTTACACTTAAATATTAAGCGACCATTGGCATAGGCCAAAAGAGTTGCAGAAACAATGAACTTTTATTTGAGCGAACAAATACTCGTTACATGCGAAATGTAGTTGTATTTAAAAAAATAATATTTTGTAATAATATTTTGTAATAAAAAAAAAAAAAATGTATGTATGTAAATGGATTCACAAAGATTTTTTCTTTAAGCTATTTAATAAATATTGACCTGGAAGGTGATAAAAATAAACAGCTCTCATCGGTTATCGTATATAAAGAACCCGAGAGTATTGGTTGGGTGGTCTTAAAGAGATGCAAAAATAAACACAAAATAGAATAATCGATTGAAATAAAGAATATTTTAGAATAGTAATGAAGCTGTTGAAGATTTTAATTTTGTGATTTAATAAATTTAAATTTGAATTTTCATTTAAATCACACATAATTAATTATAATTATTTATTGAACACGAACAAATAATAAAATAAAAGTTTTCGATCGTCTTATTCTGCGATCGTTCTCACGTAAGTAAGCCGGAGTGGGTTTTCATACTTGAGAACGATCGCAGAATAAGTCGATGGAAACGTCATAGTTTTATTGTATTATCTATTCATCTTCAATAAATAATTATAATTAATTATGTGTGATTTAAATGAAAATTCAAATTTTAATTTTTTTAGAATGTAAAGTATAATGCAGTGGTGGCCAACACTTTGCTCGCGAGCTACCGGGTAGCTCGCGATTATTTTTGGTAGATATTAAAAAAAATAAGTTGACGTGTTCTGATGTGGCCATCCACTTGACTTTACCATACAACCTGGCCCCTGACTTATATTTAATATTTAATCAAATTATTTATAATCATGTAGGGGTGGGGGTTACTTTTTGCATTTTTATACTTCTGGTGTCCCACTGATTATGTATACAAAATTTGGTTGAGTTTGGTACAAGGGCCTAGATTTTCATTTTTTGACCATATTCCCCCCCCTCCATTTTACGTGGTTAGTTTTCGCATTTCTAGTCTTCTGACGGCCCACGGATTATGTATACAAAATTTGGTTGAGTTTGGTATAAGGGCCTAGATTTTCATTTTTAACCCGCCCCCCATTTTGAGCTATTAGTTTTTGCATTTTTATACTTCTGTGGGCCCATGGATTATGTATACAAAATTTGGTTATGTTTGGTACAAGGGTCTAGTTTTTAATTTTTTGACCCCCCCCCATTTAGAGTGGTTAGTTTTTGCATTTTTAGTCTTCTGGGGTCCCAATGATTATGTATACAAAATTTGGTTGAGTTTGGCCATCCACAAAAATTTGATAACGCCCAGACTAACAAAATAATAGAATAACAGACGAACAGACTAACAAATTTTTTTACAAAATAATTATTATCTCGAAAAATATAATTTTTTCCATGTTCATTTATTAGGGCTTTTTTGTAGACCGAAATGCTATGGTTTCGCTCAATTTTTTAATCAAAATAGTTTTAGCCGTTTTTTAGATATTTCGAAAAAAACACTTTTTTCATGCACAATTACAATACTTGACCATACCCTGTATGGTAAAGTAAAAAAAGAGAATAATTGATTGAAATAAAGAATATTGTTAGAGTTCGTGGCTGTGATGAAACTGTGTTAGGTGAAGGAGGAGGTATCAGCCAAAAATGGAATCACTGGGTTCAATAAAACACCTTTAATAAGACGTTTCGGCCTGAATTTTATTTGGCCATCTTCAGTCAATTAGGAGTTATACACAAAATAAAGAATATTTTAGAATAGTAATGAAGCTGTTGAAGCTTTTATTTTTGTGATTAATTTGATTAAAATTTGAATTTTTATTTAAATCACACGTAATTAATTAAAATTATTTATTGTTAAACACGAACAAATTATAATACAATAAAACTACGACGTTTCGATCGTCTTATTCTGCGCTCGTTCTCAAGTAAGTCAGTAAGGATATCGGCCATATTTTTGTTTTTAAATCATTTATTTCTTAACATTTCCAAATTCTTGAATTAATTGAATGTTCTCTCTATATATAATAACGAGTATCCAAATTAGTCCAAGTGCAATAGTCAAAAGGGCATTCTTAGACTAATACAATAGAAATTAAGAAATTAACTTCTACTAGTCTAAAACAGGCCTGGGCCTGTATTTGGAATCCTTGCCTTAGATGCCATTAAGTGAGAGAGAGATCATCATCTATCCGCGCACTTTTTAGTCATTTTTTTAGATTAATTATTTTTAATTAATGAAATAATAAACATTAAAAATAAACTGCAACGAATCGTTGCTAAACTTTATCCAAATTCACTTGAAAATTAATATGTTTATTCCTTTATTATTAATCAGATATCACTTGCAATTTGCAATTAATGTTGACTTTAAATCAAAAATAATGAACAATTCTCATTTAATAGTCTAGGAATAACCATTCTACATTGGAATTTTGACTTTTAATTTATTATTAGTAACCATTGCTGAGGACATGGAGGAATCGACTTAAAATCAAAAATAACGATCGATTCTTATCTAATACTAGCGGAATAACCTTATTGCATTCTATTTTTGATGTTTTGACTATTAATGGCAACCTCTACTGATAATGTAGAAGAATCGACTTAAAGTCAAAAAGACTAAATTATTTTTTGGTAAACAACTCAAGCTTGAATTTACAAAAAAGTACTATCTTACTCTAGAGTAAAGTACATTAAAATATACTTTTACTAAAAACTTTATTTAATCTTTTTTGTTGTCCACAAGATACTTAATTAGAATATTAAATTTCATCAAAATTGGTTAAGTCATTTTCAAGATATTTAGAAAAAACTAAAAAAGTACTGAAATAAAGTACTAATCTTGTGGGCCGATATGTACCAAAAACTAATCAGCGCTTCATTTTGTTAAACTAATGGTAGGTTTTCAATTTCATTTTAATCGGTGCAACGGTGTGGAAAAAATCGTGGACGAAAAAAACCATAACATATATCCATTCATCCATCCGCACGTACTTCCAAAAAAAATGGCACTTTTTGGCCTCTCGACGAGACCCCATGTAATTTTTGGCAAAACCGTCACGTGCTAAAATTCAACCTAATTGAATACTACAATTTGTGACCTTAATTGAGACCATGGGTTCCGTAGTCTTTACCTGAGGACCCTTTGAAGTCGCGCTTGCCTTGAGACCGATTACAATACTTTTCCCATGCTTCGCATTGGATAAAGTAAAAAATGGAAATATGAGATGAAAAATGATTTTTAATTATTCTTGAAATTAGCTTTAGGTAAATTCATATTTCTAAAAAGTGAATAATAGTGATTATTGTGAAGCCAGGAGGAATATTTGTTTCAGGGTAGATAATTTTTATAAAATTTTAATAAAAAAACATTTTAAATATTTGTTTCACTTCAATCTCTGATTAGAGTGCAATACATTCAATCAGAAAGTTTGCAGTTAAAATATTTAAATCTAATAAAAATGGTTCAAAATATGCTAAAATTGTGATTATTTTTTCCGAAATCTCGATATATTTTTTCACATTGAAAATTGAAAATCTGCTTTATTCTTCGAAAACTTTTGGAGAGATTTTCTAATTTCTTCTTATTTTAGAAAAAATAAACTGCAACGGATCGTTGCTAAACTTTATCCAAATTCATTTGAAATATTAATATGTTCTTGAGTAAAGTACTTTAAAATATAATTTTACTAAAAACTTTATTTAACTTTTTTTGTGGTCCCCAATGTACTTAATTAGGATATTAAATTTCATCAAAATTGGTTAAGTCATTTTCAAGATATTTAGAAAAAACTAAAAAAGTACTGAAATAAAGTACTAATGTTTGTGGACCGATATGTACCAAAAACTAATCAGCGCTTCATTTTGTTAAACTAATGGTAGGTTTTCAATTTCATTTCAATCAGCGCAAAGGTGTGGAAAAAATCGTGGACGAAAAAACGATAACACACACACACACACACATACAAACATACATACATACATACATCCATTCATCCCCACGCACTTCCAAAAAAAATGGCACTTTTTGGCCTCTCGACGAGACCCCTTGTAATTTTTGGCAAAACCGTCACGTGCTAAAATTCAATCTCATTGAATACTTCAATTTGTGACCTTAATTGAGTCCATGGGTTCCGTAGTCTTTACCTGAGGACCCTTTGAAGTCGCGCTTTCCGCGAGACCCATTACAATACTTTCTCCCATGCTTCGCATTTGATAAAGTAAAAAAAAATATCAGGTCCCCTTATCAACATTCTCATAAAATTCAAAGGTACAAAAAGCTACTTTTTTTCGAGTTTCTTTAACGAAATTATAATTTCCTATATCTTTATAAAATACTCTACAAGAAATAAGTATAATCCCTTCGTAATTCAAATATTATGTTTCTAAAAAAATTGGGAAACTGATGATAAGGGACCCTTATCAACTTTCTCAAAAAATTCAATGGTACAAAAAGAATCCAGTAAAATAAAAACCTCAATGTTTTAAGGAAATTTATAAATTTTTATCGGGCCGCATTAATTGCTGTGGGGCCGCAGGTTGGACAGTCTTGTTCTATACTGTAGGGATTAAGATAGCAGTGGTTTTCTAATTATCGTTGTATTGTTTTTGTTATGATTTTGGATTTTCAATAAACGTCCCCATCTAATCTTATCGATCCAATTTGTCAACCTTGATAATGAATAGGTAAGTTAGAATTTTTGTAATATTTAAAATACTTTTTATTTTTTTCATTTTTTTTCATCCTGTATTATAAAAATCTCTTTAAGGAGGTCCTTTTACTCCAGTTTAGTCAAAAGAAATGTAGTATCTAATATTTAATAAAATAAGTTAAAATACAAATGAAAAAATAATTTTTAAGAAAAAAATAAAACCGACTTCAAAAAATTAAATGCAACAAATAAAATACACTAAAAAATATAAAATAATTATTATCTTATTTAGTTACAACTAAACTACGAAATATTAACATGAAATTACTTTTTTAAGTCGGTGCCAAACAAACTATACCTATAAGCGAGCGTACCCGGCAAACGTACTAAGTAAGATCCGTCGAGTGCGATTCATAAAAGGTATATGTTTGGCACCGACTTCAAAAAGTAATTTCCTGTTAATATTTCGTCGTTTAGTTGTAACTAAATAAGATAATAATTATTTTATACCTTTTAGTGTATTTTATTTGTTGCATTTAATTTTTTGAAGTCGGTTTTATTTTTTTCTTAAAAATTATTTTTATTTTTCTCTTTTTAGTGATGTTATTAATAGTGATTATATCATCAGAACTTGACCAAATTAATATGGCACCATCACTAAGATACCTCCTTTCCAATAAAAAAAGAATCATCGAAATCGGTTAATAAACAAAGAAGTTAGGCCTGAACAAACCTAACAAAAAAGGTCTAATACCTATGAAAAAAAAATGGGACCAATCGGAAAGTAGACTGAACCCAATGCAAAATATTTTTTCAAAATCGGTTCACAATTGGCGGAGATATGAAGTAACATAGACACAAAAAAAAAATCAGTCGAATAGAGAACCTCTTCCTTTTTTGAAGTCGGTTAAAAATAATAGAATTAAAAAATAAATAGTATGAAAGCCGTAAATGTTTGTAATAAAAACAATTATAAAAAAAAAAAATACATAATAAAAGTTAGTTTGATTTATTCAAATCACCTAATAATAACTCTTTTATGATTTGGCAATGCGTTGTATTTCTACTGTTTATGTTTACATCTAAACATAGCATTTATGTGGTTTTTTAAAGTAAATATCTAAATAAATTCGACGGTCAATGATATATTTTATTGGAAAAAAAGAAACCTGCATGTTTCAAAAGGATAATTTTTAATTGAAAAGTTAGTCCTCTGCTTGATGCAAATAAACATACACACATATATATCGAGTTGATATATCTGTGTATATATATTATTTATTTGTCTGAGACTATAGTTTCGACAAAAACTTTTCAATTAAATCAAAGGAATTGTCATTCCATTGCCATTGATTGTAAATTATTTGTCATGGACAACAAAAGTGGTGGAAAACTCCATGAAAAACAACATTTATAATTAAAAAAGACTGATGATGAAGACCAAGTCTTCGAAACTATAGTCTCAAACAATTAAATAATATATATATATACAGATATATCATTTCGATATATATGTGTGTATGTTTATTTGCATCAAGCAGAGGACAACCTCATTGTTTCTCTTTATTAATCAACAACTCTGCTGCTCTCGGCAAAACAAAAACTTTTCAATTAAATCAAAGGTGTCATTCCATTGCCATTGATTGTGAATTATTTGTCATGGACAACAAAAGTGGTGGAAAACTCCATGAAAAACAACATTTATAATTAAAAAAGACTGATGATGAAGACCACATATAGTCTCAAACAAATAAAATAATATATATATATACAGATATATCATTTCGATATATATGTGTGTATGTTTATTTGCATCGACCAGAGGACAACCTCTTTGTTTCTCTTTGTGGTTAATTTTTAGTTTTTTTAACTTTATTTATTGAACTAATAGTAGTATAATTCATGAGAAAGTGTCAAGATCTTAATTTTCCATAAGACTCTAAGTAAATGTTTACATTTTAAAAAATTTTATTTTAAAAAATTTGAACGGTAATGTGTGATTGAAATTTCACCAAAGCATAGATAAAGAGTTAAACTACACTGAAGGGCAAAAAAATCGAGCCACCAATATTAACTTTATTAAATATAAGTGAGGGACCAGTTTGTGTAGTAAAGTCAAGTGGATGGCCACATCAGAATATGTCAGCTAATTTTTGTTACAATAAAGGAGAAATGACTCAATAGAGGAAACAATTTTTGTAAAACGCCCATATAGTTCATGCGAAATACAATTGATTAAAATGAGGAAATTTATTAAAATTAGCAAATTTAATTTAATTATTTATTTATCTGTATATAACGGCCAAAAATTTATCCCGCTTAAAACATCACACTCCAGAGAAATTTCTACACTGAAGTGCAAAAAAATCGAGCCACCAATAATAACTTTATTAAATAGTAAAGCAAGCCCTTGATTAATTAGGTACACAATTTGAACTGATTGAACTTGAGAAATATCCATTTTGTATATTTTATCTTTCTATCAATGATGTTTAATTCAAAATTATTCATTTTATTGATATTTCAAATGGAATTTGATCTTTTATTAAAACTTTATTTAAATTAAAGTGATATTGAGAGAAAGTATTATAATTTGTAATTGTATCTTTTAATTTAATTTCACTTATTTTATTTTTTTATAAAATTCAAAAATTATCAACAATATTTATTGAATATGTTAGTTTAAGAGTTAATTCAACAAATTATATGGTTATTTGTAAAAATTTTAAAAATAATTTGCTATTTAATGTCAAGTTTTTTTTTTTTTATTAGATTCATCCCTGGCCTTTTAGCCATCAGATAAATCAAGTTTTATTAGTGGGTCGATTTTTTTGCACCTTAGTATATTATAAAAAAATAAGTTATAGTTATAATCTAATATTTGTTTATTTAACATTGGCGGCGAAAGGAACTCCTTAAATAGAAATTATTTTTTGCAGACCGATCTTGGAAAATCTCGGCGAAACATTTTACTGAGTAGATTCTCGGAAAGTCAGTAGAGAGTCTGCTCTCCCTCGCCTGTCCATTCATTCGCGCTCAGAAACTATAAATAAAATGAGCTATAAAGTTGATAATTTTAGATCTGTAATGTTATATATCAAAGAAACTAAAACTACTATTGAATTTTTAAATTGAATGTTTATATTCACAAACATAAAATTAGTAGATTTGAATAATCTATATAAAGAATAAAAAAAAACCTTGTTGACCAATATTATTGGGGATTCTACGGTAACCGTGGCGGCGCGATCTAACCATGGATTCTTAGAGTATTAACCAAAATAAGACGAAAATGAAGAGTACCATTTTTCCGAGATTTTGCTTAATTTTCGAGATATCGAATTTAAAAAATACAGTTTTTTCAATTGTTTTTTAATAGAAACCACGGAAACCGTAGTATATGGTTCCGTGTGACGCCGCTATCTTCTTTTGAAACTAGTCAAAATAAGTAGGAAAGTAAAAATAAAATTTTAAACTACAAATTTGAACTGAAATTGAGTTTATGGACCGTGATGTCTCAAATTGTCTCAAATGAGCGCCACTTTTAGAAACTTTCATGCGTTCGGTTCTATTCATCATCTCGATTCATGGGTTCTGAACAAACTTTGAAAGGTTCGATTAAGATATATTCAGTTCGGCTCGGTTCGGCTCGTACCTATATCCAGCCCGATATAGGAGCCGAATTCAATATATCTTAACCGAACCGGCAACGACTTTTCGCATATTCGAATTTTTTTGGGCATGTACTAATTATTTTTTAATTAATTTTCATTTTTTGATTTTAGCCAAACTACGTTGCTATTCGGTCGTCAGATAGCGGCGCCTCACAAAACCCGTGATACTATGGTTTCCCTGATTTCTATAAAAAAACAATTGAAAAATAAAAAAAACTGAATTTTTTAAACTCAATATCTAGAAAAATGGTATTCATCATTTTCGTCTTATTTTGGTGAGTACTATAAGAATCCATTGTCAGATCACGGAGCCATAGTTACCGTAGAATTGCCGAGTATCTTGAATGCACTCCCTCTCGTATCCATTGATTCGCGCTTAGAAACCCATTCAGAGCGAACAAGGGTGAGGCTGGCATATATTTCTGAGCAAGGCTACTCTCAATTCCCTTCAATGAGAGAATCCTATACTAGCATAAAATATCATTCACTTTAGAATTAATGAGACGGCTATAAAGTTGATAATTTTAATCGAATGTTTTCTACATTTGATTCAATCGCGAATCAAATGTAGGGAATTTTTGTCAAATATTGAGTGAAAATAATATTTGAACTTGAAGACTCTCGCAGACTCCAATAGCGTAATCCGCAGTAGTCTCGCGATAAATATCTTTTTCAAATAAGCGCGGTCAAAAACAATTCTCATTGATATAGCAATTATTCTTTGATATATTAATTAGAAAAATTATAAAAATTTTGATAATTTTAGATCTGCATTATATTATATATCAAAAACTAAAACTAATATTGAATGTTGTATCATTCGCATCCATAAAAAATTTGTAACAGGAATAGCAGGGAATTGGACAAAAATTAAAAACACAGAATTTCGTCAATTTATTTTGACTTCCTCAGTAGGCATTTTTATCACTCTTTGTAAAAAAAAATTTACTATACGTCAAAACATCATTAATCTTTCCTGGCTCCAATTCTGATGAACAATCTTGGACTTTTCTTGTCTTATAGTGAAATTGTTTTTTGATAAAGAGTGATAAAATGGGCCACTGAGGAAGTCAAAATAAATTGACGAAACGTCTGACCCATTTAATAAAAACTATGTGTTTTTAATTTTTGTCCAATTTTCCTGCTATTCCTGTTACTAATATTGAATTTTTAATTAAATAATTCATTTTCAACAACACATTAGAAAAAAAAACGACTTCAAAAAAATTAAATGGAACAAATAAAATAATATATAAGAACTAAAATTCAAATAAAATGCACTAAAAGGTATAAAATAATTAAATTAAATTTAGTTACAACTAAACGACGAAATTTTTATATGAAATTACTTTTTGAAGTCGGTGCCAAACATATACATTTATGAATCGTACTCAACGGATAGTACGTTTGGCGTGTACTGAATACAACATCGCGTAAGATCGCTTATATAGTTTGTTTGGCACCGACTTCAAAAAGTAAATTCATGTTAATATTTCGTCGTTTAGTTGTAACTAAATTAGATAATTATTTTATCTTTTAGTGCATTTTATTTGATTTTTGAGTTCTTATTATTTTATTTGTTGAATTTAATTTTTAAAGTGAGTTTTTTATACTAAAAATTATTTTTATTTTCTCTTTTTAGTGATTTTGAGAATATGTAGTGCCTTAAGATAATATTTTTCATGCATATTATGAGAAAAAGAGTTGTGCGAATGAATCAGAAAATGATAATAAAATTCAATTCATTAATAGAGAAATGTTGGCGGGGTTTAAATGAATGTTTTAATATTAGTTGAACAAAAGAAACTTCGAAACTATAGTCTCTAGAAATAATTAAAAATTATTTTATTAAAAAACAGAAGACTCTCTCATTTTATTTTATTTTTAACCTAAAATGAATGTTTTAAATTCATTTTATATATAAGATTTTATTTACAAAGAGAAACAAAGAGGTTGTCCTCTGCTTGATGCAAATAAACATATACACATATATCTCAAGATGATATATCTGTATATATATTATTTATAAAATAGTAATATAAACAGATATATCATCTTGAGATATATGTGTATATGTTTATTTGCATCAAGCGAGGACAACCTCGTTTCTCTTTGTGAATCAACAACTCTGCTACTCTCGGCAAAACAAAAACTTTTCAATTAAGATTTTATTTATTATAATTTCGATTATTGCTCATAAGAATTGAATATTTCCTTTATTAAGATTGGAGTAATTTTTGGAGACGGGCTGATAAGTGGATTAAGTGGATATCGATGAGGTCCCACATTAATTTGATCAAGTTCTGATGATATGATCAATGAAAGAATAAAGAAAATTAAGTGTATATCGATGAGGCAGTCCAAAAAAAGAAAGAAGATAATTTACATTATCTTTTTATTCATAAAACCGACGTTTCGGAGGCTATTCCCTTCATCTTCAGGGTTTTGAAAAGTCAGTGGATTTCCTTCACTGACTCTTCAAAACCCGAAGAAGGAGGGAATAGCCTCCGAAACGTCGGTTTTATGAATAAAAGATAGTGTAAATTATCTTCTTCTTTTTTGGACTGCCTCATCGATATACACTTAATTTTCTTTAT